>JAPYZC010000952.1:0-32428 GCA_030522665.1 Ichneumoninae sp. A BG-2022a
TTTTATAAAAATGATTCGTTCATTTTTCGGAATACGTATGAATTTTTTCAGATTTTTATCTTTATTTTGATTTTTCTTGTTTTTTACATGAAAAAATGTACAACTTAAAAATGATCCTTATAAAAAAAGAAGAAAAAAAATGGAGAATTTTTTATTTAATATTCCAGGATCCGAAGAAGGATCTTCACCGCGAGATTCGCGAGAGGGTGCCGCTCTCGGAGGAATTTACGAAGCGTTACGTGGTCGAGGGCGGTGTGGCTCGTCGCGCCTGCGAGCGTGAGGACGCGCCAAAATACGAGGCGACGATCTACGGTTACAAGTGCGGCGAGGCAGCCGAGTCTAACGCGAGCTCGAGCCCGATACCGAGTCCGCAGTCGATAAAGGAGGAACAACGAGCCCCCGCCGACGATCTCTTCGCCAAGGACAACGTTCAGCAGTACTCGAAATCGGGACACGCCGACGGCGAACACTCGGACAACGGTAGCGAGGTCTCCGACGAGGGATACCGGAGCTTGGGAGCCGTCCAACCGGCAATTACCTCCGGGACCACTAACATCGGCAATCAACACCAAGATACGTCCACCGGTCTTCACGATCCTCACAGTGAGTCCTGCAATTATTGTTCTTATATAACAGAGATCGACTAATAGTAACAATTATTATTTTTCATATTTTTATTGCGTAGTTTGTGTACCAAATATATTATAAAAAAAAAGATAACAATGTGGGTACCGATTATTCTTATCGGAGATGAGGTTTTTAAAATTTTTTTATTCCTCCTCAGCCAATATTCATTTTATCCAGCCAATATTTATTCATTATATGGTAACCGTAGGTCGTAAACCTACGGTTTACCGGACGAAGATTTTTTGCAAATCGGAAGTAAAAATTGATTGACCGATCTTCGATTTTTTTTGGTCCAATTAATATTGCCAGTACAGTTGTCCAAATAGAGTTAATAATAATATTATTAACAATATTAATAATAATATTAAGGAGGGGAGTCTCGCTGCGCGCTGACTTCGCATAAGTTCGACAACAATAAGAGATAATTGCAAGTACTTCTTGCTGGTGTAAAAATCTGAAAAAAACATGTATACTAAAGGTATTGAGAAGATTAATTTTGCATAATAATAATTGCAAAATGTTATTAACAAATTCATCAAAAAATAAATCGGTTAACATTTTTTTACGAAAATGATTCGTTTATTTTTCTGAATACGTATGATTTTTTTTATATTTTTAAGTAATCGTTGATTTTTTATTTTTTTATAGAACAAAAATCAACGATCACTTAAAAATGTGAAAAAATTTCGGTAGTGAAAAAATCTCGGCACTCTGCTGAGAATAGGAATTGGCGTTGCGGAGTGTGTAACCCACGCTTTATGCTAATTATCGAACAATGCGGGAGCGCGATGGTCAAACTCTTTTGCTCGACGAAATGCCATCCCGCGCGACGATTTTGGTTGTGTTCATCGAGAGGGTCTCGGTCGAAGTGGCTCCGTGAAAGGCCGTTAGGCGTGGGTCGCGGGAAGACGCGCAATGCCGACGCTGACCGTTTGCCCTTCGGATTAAGCAATGTAGCGTTTTGTTTTTTACACGCGTATCGATTGGCCATCGACCAGAAAACTTATTTGAGCGTTCGCCCCGATAGCTTCTCGCACACGGTCACAAAGAGAACAAAAAAAATTTGAGACGATTTCGGACATTTTGTCTCTCGAGAGACGAAAGAAAAATAAGGCAGGACAATGAAAAATAATTGTTCGGGCACCACAGAAATTAACCCGCATCGCCCGCGTTCTTATTTATTATTAGGGCGCTGCCTTACACATGGCGCACCGGGAAAACATTTTAAATACATTTTTCTCTGACATGGGTTTTGTAAAATAAAAAACGAATTGTCTTGCCCACTGCATATTTGATTAACTCAGTGTGCCCCGCAATTCATTTCCCAGTTTATTAATATTATAATATGATGGCTGTTTGTCTACGGAGGAATTTCGTCAATGGATAAACAAAAGAGTGTAATTTTTAAACAAAAAATACTATCGAATATCTAGGTGTTGTATTCGCCAAGTATCTTTTGAGGAAGACAATGAGTACATCAAAATCGAGAAAAAATTGTGGATCATTCTTTGAATAATCCGACCAAATATGTACATTATTGAAAATGTGGACAAAACGGATAACATTTTACCAAATCCATTGCATACTAACGTTTTTCTGGATTAAAGACATCCGCTCTAATACAAACAACAAATATAATTAATAGACATCCGCTCTAACACAACCGTCCACTATAATCAATAGATGCCTAAAACTTTGTATAAGCGACTTTAAAAAACTAGCAGTCATTTTACTAGTGCGAGGCGCTCGAACCTCCTCAAAACAGAATGAAGAATCGGTGTATCGAAGAAGTAGTCGAGGCCCTGTAGGTGGGTGGTTAGGGGCCTGTGAATCGTGTCACGACGTGCCATAGAAAGTCTTTCCACGATGTTCGACACTTTTATATAGAATTCCCGGAGAGACTAAACCCGCTCGACCCGCATTGCATTAACCGTAGCTCGACCCCCACCCCCGATTGTCCCGCATTCGATCTCGCAAAGTAATGCCTCATTTTTTTTTTTACCTGCCGATGTTACAGAGGAGTCTTCGAAGCCGAGAGCCGAGAGCGCCGACGAGGGTTCGCGATCGTGCGTGGAGACGGAGAGCATCGAGACGGGTCTCCGGAAGACGCGAGCGACGGGAGGTTCCTCGGCGAGTCCGACGTCGTCGTTGAGTCCGTCGGGTTCGACGGGCGTGCGGAGTACCGGATCGGTCTCGAGATCCGCGAGCGCGGGGAGCAACGGTCATCCATCGCCGAGCGAGCGTACGCCCAGAGGTGGATCGATGGCGCGGGAAAACAGCAATCTGTCGAGATGTTCGTCGGGCAGCAGAACGCCGCGAGAGGGCAACTCGAGCCCGGAGGGAAGTCCGTTGAAGCGGGGAAACGCGACGCGAAGCAGCGTGCGCAAGCCTCCAGCGCCACCGGCGGCGAGTCTCGGAAAGTCTTACGGGAGGGGCGTTCAGCAGGCGTGCTGCGAGGGCTCGCCGCGCCTCGAGAGAAACGGCCCGAGCAACAACAACTCTAACGGAAATAACAGCAACACGTGGAACGGCCGACAGGCGCGACAGAGGCCGGCGATCACCAACGACACGTTCGTCAAGCCCGCGACGAAATCGACGAACGCCGCGAAATCGTCGTCGCCGACGAGCTTCTCGAGGAAGAATCCGGCGAGGCAGAGTCTTCCGCGCTTGGGCACGAGCGCCGTCGGCGCTGGCAGTCAGACCGCGCTGAACGCCTCGCCCGTCCAGTACGACAGGAACGGTCGGAGAATAAAGCCGTCCAACGGCGCCTCGCTACAAGGCTCGCCGACCAAAGTCGCGAATCCTCTGCTCGAGCAGATTCTTCAGAAAATGGCGCACCTTCGGGACGACAGGGAGGTCGTCGAGAAACTCCAGGGCTTGATAAGGGACTATCAGGGCCAAGGCGAGGGCGACAACGACGCTACTTCCGGCAACGACCCGACCCTCGAGTTCACGCGGGCGTGGATCGACGGCAACGGAACTGTCGCGCTGCCGCAGGAGGTCCAGCTCGTCGCGAGCCCGAGAAAAGACCCGAAACCCTCGTCCGACAGAGGGAGCGGCGGCTTCTCGAGAATCCCCGCTCCAGTCTACAAGAGACCCATGTCCGTCGCCTCGGACAGCATCTGAGACACAAAGCACGTCCCGCTAAGAAAATTTTTTTTTTAAATCTTCGACACCTTCACTACGCTACTTTCCGCTGTTACACAATTATATTTGAAGGCGCTGATTTTTTTTTTTTTTTATGTCGAGGAGAATGAAGTAAAAGACATCTCTCGTTCACGAGATCGATCTTCGGCGACGAAGATCCTGCGCAACCTTACCCCCTCCCCTCCCTCTCCAACCTTCCCCCCTCCCCTCCTCCCGTGCCCGGAATCCACAGAGTTACACAGAGTCACCGGGCTGGTGCTTAAAACAAGTAAGACGATTTTTTAGATTGATTGTTACGATATATATTTACAATAATTTGTTTCTTAAAGATTATTTACGTTAAGTTGTTTACGAGGGAGAAATAAAGTAACCTCGACCTAAGACTTTGTCATCGAAGGATAGTTTCGACATGCTTTGGATTACTGCAGCAGCAAAAAAAAAGAAATTAATTAAACTTTGAACGATAGTTGGCACTTGTGCTACCATAGTATGCCAACTTTGGCGGTTTCGTTAGATTCGTCGTTCGGATTGAAAGATGAAAAAAAAGAACAGTTGTGTGTACCCGGTCTCGTCGAAGCGGACAATTTATTTCCTCAACGAGGATAATGCATAGTTTAACGATTATTAAGTTATGAATTATCGAACGATCGGGCCAACTTCACCTACCGTCGAATCGTCCCGAGTTCTTCATTGTTGACGACAAGTTCGATGATCAAAAAAAGTATATTAAAAAAAAATGATAAAAATTCCTAAACGAAAAACTCGACGCGGACGAAACGAACTTGGCCCTTTTGGCGATTTTCGCTATATTCAAATAGTATTTAAAAGAAAAAAAAAGATCGACGCATCGCTTTTCGCGTATTATTTATTTATATAAAAAAATGACGAATATACAGAGTCTATCGGTTGTATTTATTGAAGGAAATTTATTTACGCGTTACGATTGTCTCGCCGTTGTGCGAGCGCACTACTGTTTTTGGCTGCGGAAACGATTTGTTTAGCGATTGGTGGGAAAAAAAGTTTTTAGTACGAGTCGAGGGAACGATAAGCGTTTTCCAATAGGCATATCCTCTCCCGCGACGAGAACGGACTGGGATATAATGAGCGTATCATGTAACTTGGGCCGATTCCAATGTTAAAAAACAAACAACTCAATTTTTTTATACCAACAACAATATTGGCGATACGTTTGGCAAAACTGGTGTCTTATAGCGAGGGTCGACGAGCAAAGGCTCTCGAGAGTTCAACACAAAACAAAAATTAATAAAACCATAGAAAAAAACGACCCGACAAAGAATGTAGAACGCTTTAGGAGTAAGAAAGATTTCGAGGTAAAAAAAAAACACAAAAAAATTCAGCCGTAAAAAACTCCAAACTATTTTTAGTAAATTGTAGAGTACGATTCTACTATTATTACCCGATATATACGAATAAAATTTCAGCTAAGAAATCAAACGGTGTGTGAACTTTTATTATTATTATTTTTTTCCCTTTACGAATCCCTAAGGGTTCCGTAAAGAAAAACGGAATTTGCGGAATCCAGGTTACGGATTCCACCAGCCCAGCTGGTGGATAAGTGCGACTCCCGTAGCCTACCCACTAAACCGCCCTCTCCTTTCGGTCCTCCCCCAAGCAGGAACTATTTTAATATTACTTCTGGTTGGGGGCGGTCACTGTGTACGTCTGTTCGTTCTGTCTATTCGTTTCGTCTCACGTCAGTTTGTCTGCTCTGTCATTCGAGACAGCCGTCTGCGTTTTTCGTCTCAGTATCGTCTCTCTGTAGGTGGCAACAAGTTGCCACCATTCTGTTGTATGGAGTTTATTATTATTATTATTATTTTTTCTGTTTTCTTTTCACTCAGGTACTTTGATCAGTGGCGTAAGAGCGATTGTGGAACCGACGATCGATAACAATTGAGTTACGCCCGTGAACCTTGGCACGGCGTGCGATATGGAACGCGTTATTTACGACCGCGTATGCAAAATTCATTCTCATAAATAATCTCTCGTGAGTCACCGGTGGGCGTGCGAGCCTCCGTTTGATAAACATATAAATCCATAATCGTCTCTCGTAATTGTCGGAGCGCCGCCGGCGCTCGTCCATTATATCGCACCATTATGCCAATTAATTACCACCGATTAATATTGTTACCCCCGACGATTATTATAATTTTCCATGATTGTTCTTGCTTCGCCATAAAACAATCTCGTTAAAAAATCTCAATGATCGTTTATAAAATTACTGAATGATACCCTAAGGCAACGTTGTTGCAAAGGTCTTCGCGCGGTAATCGCTTCGACCACAAGCGTGACTCGTACAATCACTTAAAACTCGATAAAAAACAAATAAATAATTTCTAAATAATAAAGAAATAAAAACAACCGATAAGTAGTCGGAGAAACGAGAAATGAGTTTAATCGTGACAATCATATTTTTAAGGAAGCTGTCGGAGGATTTCAAGACCGAAGGAGATTTAATCGTCCCCCGAAGAGATTTGGGGGGGGGGGGGGCGGGGCGATTATCGATTAATACATTTAAGGGGGGCCTAAAAAACCGTTTTTTCAGGAATTTTTTTAAGAGGGAAAAAAATAAGTAGTTCCAGTGAATTTAGAGGTATGTTTTAATGTATATTTGAACTGAACGATTTTTTTTTAACACAAAACAAAAAATTAGTGCATCGTTATTGGCCGATTTACTGCACTGTAGTTTTCAATTGGCCAGAAAAATTCAGCTCGTAATTCATGACTGAAACAATCAAAGCGAATATATTTTCAATTGTTACATATTTCTCTTATATGTGAATCCAGGAAAAATAAAGAAAAATCGAAAAATCATAATTTTATTCAGGTTCACATAGAACAGAATTTAGTTCTGACAAAAATGAGGTGTGGTTTAAGTCGATAGGTCGTTTAGTTTTTTTTTGTTATCACTCCCGCCGATTTAGAAAAATAATAACCAACAACTATGCAGGAGGTTAATAACTATCCTCCTAAAAAAATTCCCCCCACCCCCTTTCAGGAAGCGTTGTCGAAACACTCTTCGCGCATTAACGTTTCGTCAGCGACTCTAACTCGTACGACCAATCAAAAGTCGATGAAGCAAAAAATAACAAAAAATAACAAAAAATAAAAATTTAATGTAAAAATAAAAAGAAAATTAACAATAAATAATGACAACCGATAAGTAGTCGAAGGAACGAGAAATGAGCTTTATCGTGACAATCGTGTTTTTAAGGAAGCTGCCGGAGGATTTGAACACCCAAGGAGATTTAATCATCCGTCGGAAAGAGAGAGGGGGGGACGCGAGGTCCATTATAAGGCGCAATGCCGCATATGGAGCGGCGTCCTTGCCGGATATGGCGAGACTGGCTCTCGGCGGATCGCGTTGCAGGTTGCATCCTTGTAAGCGTGGTCAAAACACCGACGCAACCAATAACGCACTCCCGCGCCGTGGCGATCCTTAAGGCCCGCCGATATCCTCCCAAAAATAGAACCGCTCACGGTGCGGTTACGTTATCCGCACGGCGAACGGGGAAATTGATCGCAGAAGCGTCGTCGCATTTGTCGTGGCGGAATAAATGGATTTTCCGAGTAACGAGCGCACGGAACGGGCTTCCACGTGCGACCGGCGTCGGCAGAACATCCACGCGAGTTTCCAGCCACGCGTGGGTGGGGCATGACACAGGTGCCTGCGGCGAGACCGCCTTGGAACGCCGCTTTACGGTCCAACGAGTGAGCCACCGAAGAATCGACGATTAATGTGTGTGTGTGTGTTTTTTTTAATATGTATAACACACGAATACATTCATAGCATGCTGGGTGTGAATTTTTAACTAAGGTTTTCAGCAAATTCACATTTGCGCAAAAGAATCAAATAGTAATGGCAATTTTTTTATCTTATAATTTCGTTCAATATGGATTTCCCCCCCCCCCTCCTCCTCGATTCTTGACACGGCAGCGGCGGCGGCGAAATCTTTTTATACTATAGGGATATATATATATAACAAATTAGCATAGACGCAGCTCGACACGTATTCGACGTTACTACACGTTGAGTGAATTCAATGCACTGTGGAATAGCACACAGCTGCAGCATTTTTATAGCAGACGACAAATAATCGCAAGGGCAATAGTAGATAATGATGGGCGCCTGTCGATATATCTGAATAGGGTTTTGGCCCGTTTTTTTCGAAGTTAATTATCTCTGCCATTTCACATTTATTTTCCGATTCTTTTGATACGAACACACTTCCACATACATAGAACTAGTGTGCCAAATTCTGTCAAGAGAAATTGCGCCGTTCCGACAAACACTGGAGACAACGAAAACAGCAAAATCAGGGGTCCTCAGTGAAACGCGTAAGTTCCGTCTTTTTGCCCTAGAGGGCAGTCGGGAGTTAACAAAAACGGTAAAACGGACCATACGTTTGGATTGATCCTGTTTCGGTTACGGAAACCGAGGAATGACCGAACGTTTTTTAATTTTTGTTTGTTTTGCTTTTAATTATGTTTTTAATGAAAGGTCAGAATAAAAATGTGATCGTGGTCCTTTTTCGGTTGTGGGAACCGAAAACGGACCAAAGCAAATTTTTCGAAAAAAACGTTCGGTCCGTTTTCGGTTTCTGCAACAGAAAAAAGACCAAATGCCAACAAAAAATTTACCGTCCGTTTTGTCGTTTTTTACTGTCCATTTTGTTCCCCAACGGACGTGTCCGTTTTTCGGTCCGTTTGCGGTCCATCAACTTGCTAGGGTGAGGAAGATGTTAAAAAAATGGCTGTTTCGACAGCGCGACGAGTATGGCGGGTTGGGCGTCGAAGGGTTAATAAGCGAATATGTCCGAGCGTAGGTGATTCACACCGACCCACTGAGATCCTCGCAGCTGTTGGCAGCTCGATTGCCACAATTGTGTTGTTCGATCGTTCAAACAATCGGCATGTAAAAAAATAGTACGTAGGTATTATAATAATAAAAGGCACGGAAGGGACGAAGGTATACGCAGGAGGAACCGTGGCATGTACACCCGGACGACCGACAGAACAATGGAAGTCGCAATGGCTCACCGCGCTTCTTATTGCGGTAGGTACACAGAGAAACGTGCCTACATCTTCTAACGCGTTCTCAAGCTGTCCCGCCTACGCTCGCATTACACCGCGAGAGAATTCGAAAGGATTTTAGAATATATATGTATACATCCGCGCTGTCCGGATCTTGACTCGTGCGAAATTGTTCTCGCAATTACTTTCCTCATTTTCCAACCGCCATTTTGTTTTTTTTTCATTTTTAACAATTAACGGTAAGTTTATCGACATTTTTTGCGCATAGACGCTTTTTCGGAGAAAATAAAAATGGCCTCTTAAAGAAAACATTTTCGTTCTTTTTGTGGAAAAAGCTGTGAGCAGAGAACAACTCCGACAGTTTCGCTGCATCGCTGCGACCAACCGACGAATCTCGACGATGAGTCTCTCCCGGTGATTAAATCCAAATATGGCCGAGTTGGTCTCCCGCGGTTGTTGCCGGAGAGCAGCGAGCTAGAGCTCCAGGCAAATAGACTCCGGACACGGTTAACAGCGAAGTTGCCGCCTGGCCTGCCCCCCCGTTCCCGCCCGACGCGTAATGACAGCCAAGGAAATGAGCCTCGGAATGGGAGGATTCGTCGCGGTGAGGCACCGAGAGAGGCCTTTTGCTTCATCAAGGGAAAAAGATACACGGAAGTTGGGGACCTTGGCGTTGCCGTTTCAGGGCACTTGGCGTCACTTCGCACATTCAAGGCGAAGTCGACGATGGATTATGAATTATTACCATTTCAATGTTAACCCGTTACAGCGGCGATGACCGTAATACTACTATCGAATCTTGAGGCTCCGACGCATAGTTCAATGTCTAACTGGCGTGGAAAAAAAACAAGCGGACCGACTCGACCCGACGCCGAAATGACCATTGAATTTCATACGTTTTAACCTTACGTGCACGTACGTACATTTCACTCGCGATCCTCAACCGCTATTCCCGATTAAGGTAAACAGTCGCCAATCCTCGAACACGTCCCAGTCATCTGACACTCCTATGCAGATTTAATTTATTCCGCATTTAAGTTTTTGAAATCTAATTTGACACTTGCAATCGTATCTACTAACATAATTCGATGCACAAAAAAAGTTATACAAGGTGTAACCTAAATTACACAAGCCTTATACGGGGCTTATTTAGGCTTATAAAAGGTAAGCCTAAATTATTTCCTATTGTTGCATTTTGTTAAAGGACAGACGATACAGCCCAGATAGACAAGCTCCACAAAAAGTAGCAGTCGGCGCAATAATTGCGACATGTGCTCCACATGTCGCAATTATTAAAAAACGCTTGTACCAGTCTTCGGACCCTATATCGTCGGTGTTTTAACATAATTCAACGATAGAAAATAATTTAGGCTTAAACCTCGTGTAACTTTTTTTCTGTGCATCATATAATGTTTGCAGTTACGATTACAAGTGTCATAATGGATTTTCAGTACTTCAAAATCTTGGGACACTACTTTTGGTGTCCCAAAATCGCAAGCTATCAGCGTCAACGTGCGGAAGCGAATCATTGTCTCGCACGGCTGGTAAACGTATCAACGGGCGTCGCGATACTTCCGTTTAGCGGAGCGCCTCCCCCCTCCCGCTCAGGAAAAATTGGATTACGCATAGCGCAGTGTTGGCCGCGTTTGGTACACTGTAACTTCGCAGCTGTAATAGATCGCAGAGCTATAGATACTTGCTGTTTGTCTCGCCCGTGCTCGAGCGACTTTTTGCTCCCGTTGCATTCGCCGTAGGTCGAAAGTTCGTGCGACCGAGGCGTCGCCGCGAGAGCAAGGCAAACAGATTATTTTGAGCCCCCCGGAACCGCATGAGTGAGATTCCGGAGTAGCCGCGGCGGCGCTGCTCTTTCCGCCGCGTCGCTGTAAACTTACTCACCGCCGGTGTTATAGCCAAAGTTTGACCGTACGAGAGTGTTGTGTATCGTTAATCGTAACTCTCCGGTCGTATCGCCTATATTTGGAGAATTGAGCGAGCGCGTCCTCGGGGAGAGAAAGAAAAATAATGAAGAAAAAAAAGAATGAACAACGCGGGGTAGTACAAGGATAGCGGACGGTCGACTGATGACTAATTGGAGGATCGGAGATTCCAGTGGCATAGGACCGTGAACCTAGCGCCCGGATAGTTCGGTCACGGTCATACCTCAACCGTTTTACATTTACTACTGTCCCGTAGATGGTGAGATTTGTTTTAATTCAAAGTTGCGAGGCGTTTATCGCCGAAGCCTCGGATATACGGATGTTTCTTTTGCAGGGCGCGAGGGAGGAAGGGGGAGGAGGAGCATGCGCGCGTCTGCACATTTAATGTGTACCAACCGAGCAAGGATATACTTCCTATTAACAGCGGGGGTTGGCCGTATATGGCGAAGGAATCGACCAGGTCAACCGGTGCTCGAGTGGTGCTGCAGTGTTTGCGTCGATGTCGAGGGATTCGAGCCTCGAATTTCGAGGTCAGTTCCTAAATAATAATATCTCCGCAAGGAAATCTGTCGGACGCCGGACGACGGTAAGAGTCCGAGCTGTAAGGTCAATCCCACGAGATTGATAAGAACGATGTCGAACCATATAAGACTAATAACGATTTTCGCAAGGTAATCGCCAATTTGGAGACAAAAACGCGCTTGGAGACGAACATAATTAACTCCTTTGTATTAATGCTGGGGTATTTATAGATTTCTGCTCGCCGTCTCGCCGTTCGCGAAACCGAAAACCTTCGTACAAATTTGAAAATAATCAGCGGAGAAAAATTGAGTATGATTTTTGATTCATTGATTTGAATAATTGCGACTATACTTTCTCTCCAAGCTGCGGCTTCGGAACGACCAGTCTTCTTTTTTCCCGTTTTCTAGTTATAAGTAAATAACTAGAGCATTTACGTTTCAACCTCGGTCGAGGTCCTCTTCAGAATTATATTTTTCCTTATTTTATTAACAAGAATAAAATAAGGAAAAATATAATTCTGAAGAGCGACTATACAACTGATGCGAGAATACACGGTAGGCGTTCAGGTTTTAAAATGATAAGGTATACGTTATCGGGCGTTTTTGTAATTCATCCATGAAAAATGCCACTTCCGGTGCCTGCCGACAGTGGCGCTTTACAGCCAAGGGTTACTATAAGTACTCGGCACATGCGCGCATCGGCTCGATATTACTTTTCGCATTTTTTAAGCGTGC
This sequence comes from Ichneumoninae sp. A BG-2022a, assembly GCA_030522665.1. Classification (NCBI taxonomy): domain Eukaryota; kingdom Metazoa; phylum Arthropoda; class Insecta; order Hymenoptera; family Ichneumonidae; species Ichneumoninae sp. A BG-2022a. The sequence goes on from JAPYZC010000952.1 coordinate 12,023, forward strand.
GAAAAGTCCTGCGCATGCGCTCATCGGTCCGATCTTACTTTACGCACTAGAGTTATTACTTTTCGCACGATTACGGATGCGAAAAGTCGTGCGCATGCGCAGTACGCTTTGCAGTACCTACAGCGCCACTATCAGTAAACACGGAGTAACTCTTCTCTTACAATCGTTACAAAAAGTACTATTTTGATAGTCGTTTTTTTTCATCATTGTTGGTCGGTCACACATCCTAATTCATTCTTGTGAAAAATATTAAGTAGTTGCTATTTCACATAACAGGAATTAAACGTTAGGTAAATGTTAGAAATCGGATGAAAGAAATTTACGCAAAGAGTAAACAATGCGAACGGAAATTGATTTTAATTAAATCAGTTTAATCGTATGAAACGTCGGTAAAAAATTATTTATCAGATAATATCACGCACGTAAACTGTAAGTTCGGAAAAGTACATTTTCTTCGTTTTATTTACATCGAACGAGTGTCTCCATTCTCGAGTGGCGACGCTGCTACGGCGACTTGCACGGCAATCCAGTCGGTAACGAAGCCGGTCGGAGCTCCAACGGCGATGAATCGCATGCGGTCGCCTGTATCGAGAGACGATAAAAAAGTTCAGCAAATATCGACCGAGCGCAGCCGCACGATGATTAAAAAATATATGTATATATACAAAACCGCTTTTGGATTTTGTTCTCGAATTTACCTTCTACGAATATCTCGGACAGTTTTGCTTTCGCCAAACATACTGTGAAGAGAAAAGCGTTCTTTCGATGAAAGAGAATAGTCTGAAAGACGTTGCTTCTGAAGCATCCGAGTATAATGCCGAATTCGTCGTTGAGGATGTCGAATATGTAGCCGTAGCCACTGGAGAACAAAGCGCGGGGATTATTGGCATGCTGAAATAAAATTAATAATTAAAAAATAGAAATAGAAAAAAAATGTATAATAATACATTTTTTAAACAAATTTTTGTAAAATATACTGTTACACGCGTTACACGAAATATGAAATTTTATTTGAACTGTGAAATATTATAAAAATGTAAAAGGGCTTGTCCCGTAAATAAAATAAATAAATAAATAAATAAATAAATAAATAATTATTTTTAAAAAATCGCAGCGTGATAGTGTAGAGGCGAGCGGGCCTAGCCGGTACACCGAGATCACCCTGGAAGTATCTGCATGAGACAAAATTTCATCACGTTACACCGGCTTCGTTTTGCATAGCACGAAAAATAAAATTTCACAAGTGAACAATTTTTTTATCTTCCTAAAGCATTGATATAGACTTGCCAAAGATAAAACTTGATATGTAGATATCTTCAGGGTCATAGGACGGGGCAAAACGGACTATAATTCACGATTTTTTCGCGGAACATAAAAAAAGTCCCCTCTCAAACAGAATTTGGTCCGTTTTGCCCCGTACCGGCCGGGGGCTCGCGAACTTACAAGATTGATCATTTTGAGCAATTGCGACTTGCAATTGGTCGGTCGCGAATTTTGTTGTCCCGATTGGGCCGACTTGTTCTCCTGCGTTCCGTCGCCGGTTTTCGGCGCGGTGTTCACGAGAACATTCGTTTGAAAATCGTTGCACGAGACAGGCGGTAGGTCCATCGATTGCGCCATACGCGGTCGTTTTCCCAGAAAAACACAGGTCGCGAAGTAACTGCAGTTGTCCTTGTCCTCCTGTGGTATCGAGGGGATCGCGTCGAAGAACATCTTGTCGTCTATGTTCAATTGACTGGAGAGCATCTTCGACGACGGAAATCTCTTGCCATGGAGATAAACTTTGCTGGCCAGAAAAGCTATGCTGTGCTCGTTCATCGAATTGTCAAGCATCGTCAGAACTCCGTGACGCTTCGTCATACTCGCGACCATTCCGGGCACGGACACGAGTCCGGTGCTCACGGATACCTCGCTCTTTGGCTTGCTCGAGCTGGAGGAATCTCTGTTGGACCAGCACATCATAGCGTACCAGTTGTAAGCCACGTGGTGCTGAAACTGCTCGAGACTGTCCGGGTCCTGTCTGTCCAGAACGTGGCAGGAAAATTTTACCTGCGAACGACAGTGCATTATATTATTATCATTGAACTTGAATTTTGCAGGCTCTGTAAGGTAATTCAAAAGGGTGACAAGCCAAGTTGTGCTGAACTACCAATAACCATACCCTTTGCGTGATCGATTATGCGACTTAGATGTGATATTTTATATGTGCCGTGCGGTGCACAGCAATACCAAAAACTTTTCTCACGTTAATTATATTTACGTATTATACTTATTAAATTATACTTATTAAATCAAACAGGCTATATTTTATCTTTTGTAGAAGGATTTATCCCGTCGATAAATAAATAAATAAATAATTACTAACTTTAATAATTTGTGAACTTAAGTGTTGTCACTTTTTAAAACTTTTATAATTCCGTAAGGTAAACGGCCCAGTTTCCGCCGCAGTCCCACTTACCGCCATTAATTGCAATTTATACTAATAATAAATACAGTACACGTTAAATACAAACGAAATTGACGGCATGTTGAAGAGCGGTTTACTCTTGATTAATACCGCGATACGTACATTTTTAATAAAATATTCCCTTTAACAATTGAAGATGGCTGAAACTGGGCCGTTTACCTTATTCGGATGCTCTAATGTTTGAGATTATTTACATATTGACTGGACAGGAAAAATCCATAAAAAAAAGAAGTTCTCAAATTATCAATTTTTCTTGTTTTTTCTCGCGGTGTTGTTGAATTTCACTCACCCGCATGCCCTTCCGAATATAATTGGACAACGGGACGTTCTCGGGAATCAATCTGCCATCATGATAGTATCGTCCCTTTTTCAGCAGGGCAAACTCGGTCGCGTCTTCCATACTGAATTTTATTTCGGCGCATCCGTTGCCGTATATCTGCGATATTTCACCGTCGACTTCGTATATATATTTTTTTCGTAACATCTTTTCGATACCCGCTCGATCGAGAGACGAATTCCACTCTCGACGATAACCTCACTTTTGAAGTCGACGCGATGTATCGACGATATATCGATGACGTTGATTAACGGGAAATATCGCCGCTCCTCGATGCGATGTCACCGACGGAATGCAATTCTGATAATTGATAAACGATAAGTGCGTCGATGGGCCTGTTGTATGTTGACGTTTATCGTTACGAACGTCAAATTTTTTCGTCACTTTTCTAAGGACTTACTGTTTTTGTGATTGGGACAGTTTGCAGAGAGTTGGTGGCGGGACGATCGAACGTTTCGATGCCTCCGGCATTCGGTTTTTGCGGGTGTGTTACCGTGTGACTCTTTGTTTACTCTTGACTCGTGGCGCCAAGCGGCTCAGGGAGAACACGTGAGGAATGGCCAGTTTCCCCAGTCCTGCCGGAGGAGAGGGAAGGCACAGTACAGCTGATCGAGCCTGCCGGTTGTAGCTTTGTTACGCAGAGCGCGATTAGAAGTGTGTTATGATGAATTTATGATTTACGATTAAACTCGTCGATACAAAGTTTCGTTATCGACACGTAGTACGAACGCCGCAGAGTAATCTTTGTGTATGTGTACGAAAGGACGAGTAACAGCAGTTAAGGAGGGAGTCTCGCTGCGCGCTGACTTCTCATAAGTTCGACAACAATCAGAGAAAATTGCAAGTACTTCTTGATGGTGTAAAAATCTAAAAAAAATCATGTATACTAAAGGTACTGAGAAGCTTAATTTTGCATAATAATAATTGCAAAATGTTATTAACAACTTCATCAAAAACTTAATGGGTTAACAAATTACCCGGCAACAAAACTTTTTTTTATGAAAATGATTCGTTTATTTTTCTGAATACCTTTTTTCAAGTCGCTTATACAAACTTTTCAATTACGGAAGAAAATAACAAGAGCGTCCAAATGTACTCTCGCATAGGACAATCATAGATTTCGAGAATTCTGGTGTACGAACTAAAAGAATTTCTTTGACATTTATTAATTAAATGAAACAAATTATATTTAATTACATTATTTATTAAAATTACAATACTTACAGTTTTTCCAATACTGAAGTTACGCTGCGTAGAGAGCTGGCCAATCTGTAATTTGTGCGAACCGTCCGATTATTGGGTCGCGTATGCTGTAACGCTTGTACCAATTTTCGGATACTATATCGGCTGACTTTTGACAAAATGCAACAACCGAAAATTACAAGTGTCAAATTGGATTTCTAATACTTAAATTCGGAATAAATCAAATCTGCATAGGAATGTCCGACGACTGGGACGTGTTCGAGCATCGGCACTGTTATTTCAACTCTGCACCGCATCAAACGTTCCTAGCCCGTACCCGTCGGCGTTTCTGTACAGAAAAGTTAAATGTTCCTTCTGATAAATGAAATGAAGAGTGGAGTTCATAAAACACGACGAGATTCGCACGGATCGCTGCCCAGCATCCGGACGGCGGTAAAATTCGTTCGGACATCTTTGCTTGAAGACACAAAAATAAGACGTAATCATCGGACGTCGACGAACCGCCATTTTCTTTCGTTCAGTGGGTTTATTCGTATCTGGGCGAGGTATTGATGGATGAAAAAATATATATTTATTGGAATTCTCATTGTCGCCCGGAGATGTGCGTAAAAAATTCGTCGAATGTAGGTAAAATAAATTCTATTTTTCAACATTCGACGAATTTTCCACGCACATCACCGTTACAAAAGTCAAATTATTTTGGGAACAGTTTGCTTAAAGGAACGCGACTGAAAATGGCGCTGCATATGTTGGCGAACACCGTGCCGAATACCTCCTCGTACGGTCCCTGGAGCTCCGTGAAGAGAAGTTCCGAGTTTTCGTTTATGAATTTGTTCATCTGGTCGCCTGTGAGGACAAAAAATATATACAAACATTTATTTCTCTATTTATATCGGTTGTTCGAAGAGAGTCGTTGCGAAAACCTTTCGCAACCTCATTGTCACTTCTTACCAAGTAATTTGTCGCCGTTGAAGAGGTTATCGAATTTGAGGTAAACCTTCGAGGGCGAGAATCTTATCGTGTACCTCGTTACATTCAAATACGTCTCGCCGTTTTTTTCGTACTTGTTGCAGTTGATTGTGTTCCTGCTCTTTAAATTCGCTAAACAAAATGAAATAACGAATTTAGTTGCAACTTTGGTCCTTACAAGCCGATAGAAAATATGGTTGGATTTTTAAACTTTTTCTCGAAATTTGACATTACTGACCCAACGTAATGTTTGCCCGGCCGTTGCCCGTGACCGGCAGAAGCAAGATTTTTCCATCCAGCTTGTAGTCGCCGACGAAATCAACCCGTTCATTGAAACCGGTGCCAATTATTGTGCACTTGTCCAAGTCGACACTGAAATCGATGTTAAATATGTGTAACAATGTAACATAGCAGTACTATTTGCCTTGGCAATGAATTGCATACGCGCGTTTTTTCTATTTATGAGGAACCCCTAACGGAACTGAGGTGACCATCGGCAGGCTTCAATAGACTAATGCACAGTGTTCAAAATTGTAACTTGCTATAGACTCGTAGATATCTTTATTTTGGCGTCGTTTTTCTGTAACCCTTGCAACCATCGTTGTACCGTCTATTTATTTGATTATTAGTTGCATGGGGATTACTCGAGTCCATCAAAACAGAGTTGCTTAAGGGAATACCTCACAGATTGCCGTTTCCTAATGGGGGGGGGGGGGGGGGGATGGGGCATGTTACAATGTTTGAGGACCAGGTATCTATTCATATACAGTTTCGAAGCTCCTTCAACTCGTAATATCTTCATAAATATATGAGCACACCTCGATTTTATTTTTTTAACGCGTCCGTAATAATGTTGTAATGTTATTTTCAAAAAAATTCTAATACAGTAGTCTGGAAACATATATTTTTTAAAAAAAGAATGTTATTTTTCACGCGACTCCATATGCAGCTCATGCTAATTGACACAATTTTAAGTTCATGTATCTCGGAATCCATGTGGGGAAAAAATTATTAGAAATTCTTTAAAAAAAACCTTATTCATTGCTGTATAACACTTGTGATTTTTAGTTACAAAAGTAAAAAAGTCGTTGTGTGACGTATTCCCTTAAAGGTTAAAAGTTTGAACAAAGCGATGTGTCTCATTTCAGTATACCCGGAGTCTCGTCATAATCATTGCAACTCGTGAATGCAAGTCTAGTCAACCGTGAATGCATGTCTAGTTATCCTGGTGCGACGGCGACTACGATGCGACCCCGAATCCGTGGTTGCATCAGTTCCACTAAGGACCTACCTGTAGTCGGACGCTCTGAATCCCTTCGTGAGTCCGTGGATTTTTAAGTTTTTGTATTCCTGTTGCAACGACACGGCACCTCCCTTTTGGCCGATAGTTGCACTGTCGATCGCCAGTGGTTCGATCGGAAGAACGTGAAAGTTCTTCAGTCCTAAAATTACGGATAATCGAAACGAGTTACAGGTATAGTTGGTCCGAGGGTAAATCATTGTTAATTGAGGATATACCTTGGGCCATCGATATTATCGCTATGGTGACCGCCTCTGACATGCACTCGGAAAATTTTGGATTGCTGAGATTGCATACCTTGAAACTGCTCGCTGAAAAATAAAAAAAGCGTGCAAAGTGATTTGCACAATTACTTCCTCATGTTTTACGGTATTGCTCATAACTTCCTCTATGATAATTCCGTTGTGCCATTTTGGCTTCCTCATAGAGGAAGCTATAATCAAAACAAAATAAAAAAAGTTTTAAGGCAATTTTTAATCTAAACTTACACTCGTCGGACAAAGTTTTGTCGCACTAGTATCGTAATGTACTATTACGATACTAGTGCGATAATAGTACATTACTCCACGAGGGCGAAAAACGTTTTTCTAACGAGTGTGAGTTTGCAGCACGTGCCGAAGGCGAGTACTGTAATCGAACGAGTTAGAAAAAGTGTTTCGCACGAGGGACATACGACATTTTTCATCACATGATGGGAAAATGGCGGTTTTACGCACGCGAGGCGGGCGGAAAAGTGGCCATTTGCGCACCGAGTGATGAAAAACATTTTCTGACGAGTGTGAGTTTGCAGCACGACCCGAAGACGAGTGCAATCACATGAGTTCAGAAAAAGTTTTTCGCAGGAGTATCGTACGAATTTTTACCCACCAAGGTGTAAAAATGGGGGTTTTGCGCACACGGGCGTAAAACTGCAATTTTCGCACTAGCGAAGTCTAACAGACACTCATGCAGTACTCGAAGAAAAATAATTCGGTAAATGATTCAATACACATGCTATCGGATCGACGGTGAACATTGCAATTTTCCATAATAAGCAACATTATATTGTGCGATTCTGTGAGACTCATGGCGTTCGCGTGATCGCGCGACCGTGAGGCCTTAATATGGCGTAACTGTGCCACTAGAGCGAATTATTATCGCGTTTACGGAAAGCTGCCGGCCAACCGCCGCAGAAACTTTATAATTGTCAGCCCTCGTGTCCTCTCGGGTCACCTAAGGCATCGACGTGTCCCCTTGACGGGCGCATATATTACCCGGAATTTACTTTCTCTTTTATTTACTAACGACGATAACGGCTCTTTGCACATGAGGCATTCTTTATCTACCGGGACACTTTTTTCGATTGACCTGTCGGGTGTTTTTTTTAATTTGCCAGTTTGTAGTACTACTTGAAAGAGGCTTCTGTGATTTTTTTAGATTCTTAAAGTGCACCGTTAAGGATGTAAATTTTTTTTTATATTAAGATATCTCAGAAAATATTGGTCAGTAAAAAAATTCATAGGTACATTAAGTTTTTTATTTTTCATAAACTTTCGAATGATGATAGAGTCATCATTTTCCTGACACGGGAAGGTCCATTTTTTGTAAAAAAAAATGTTTATAATTTTTTTCTACTGAAAACACACCTCCAATTCTGGTTCCAATTTTACACGATATTTAGCGTTGTATGAAGATTCTAAAAAAAATTCCTAAAGTGGTACCTGTGATTCTTACGTACCAAAAAAATAAACAAATAAAAATGTAATTTATATAGATTTGTATAAACGCGACTATTATTTAGATAAATAAAAGGGGTTTCGACTCCGGGGGTTGCTCGGAGTCGATAAATTTTATTCACATCATTGGGAACCTTGTTTTGAATTAGATGGTCTTTCAATAAAGCTTGTTGGATGTAATTCCCTCGTTTGCGCTCTGCTATATGAATTAAAGAAGCGCAAGTACCACTTTGAGATTTTTTTCTCAGAACCTTCATACAATTCATTAAATTGGAACCAGAATCGAAGGTGTGTTTGTAGTACAAAAAAATGTTGTTTTTTTTTCGCGAACCATGAACTTTCTCATATCGGGAAAATTATGACTCTAAAGTCGTTCGAAAGTTGATGAAAAATAAAAAAGTTAATGTTCCTACGAATTTTTTGAGATATACTGATATTAAAAAAACGTAAATCCTGAAGTGTGCACTTTAAATATCTAAAAAAATCACAGAAGTACCTCTCAAGTAGTGCTATAAACCAGCTAATTTAAAAAAACATCTGAGAGGTCGACCGAAAAAGTGTCCCAGTTGATAAAGAATGCCTCATATACGACAATATTTTATTAACAAACTTTTTTAAAAATGTATTTTTTTAACTCACGAGAAAGAACACCCTTTAAAAATTTCGCGCGGAAATTATGTATGGTGAGAAAAGAATATCAGATACGGATATAAAAAATTGTAGTTTTATTTAAAAAATAAAAAATATAAGATATGCAACAAAGAAGAATATTGAAAAAATGAAACTTCATCTGCAATTTGTTGTGTGTGGCCTTAGAGATTTTTTCACATGATAGAAACACTCTTACCGACTATGAATCGTATTGGGATTTTTTCGACCGATGTTTTTTTATACGGAAAAAGAAATTAAACACTAATAGCTCGAGTCGTAGCTGTTACTTGAAACGTAAAATTCTTCAATCGTCCATTCACTGGCACTACGCGCGTTCGCATTTCACACCTGGCAATGATGTTGCAATAGTGACCCAAGTATCGAACGAGCCGTTCTCGAATTACCATTGATTATTAACTCAATCTCTGTCGTTGTTTATATTTATTATGTTTTGTGATAGTAATGACCTTCGCGCATTTTTATTTCTTCACCCACGTTACGAAACGGTTACATATGTTATATGAGCGATAGTGCCATACCATCGAGATTTGTTATGTAAAAAAAAAAAATCATATAGGCTGGACTTCGGCGATATTTATCTATAATGACATTTATATTATTTTACGATCGCGATGACCTGCGCGTATTTTTTTCTTCACCCTATTTACAAAACGGTTGTATGTTTTAAGCGCAATAGTGCATCGAGATTTTTCTGGTAAAAAATTAATCTGTAAATTAATATAAAATCAATTTTTTTTGTCCTTGATTATATTTATATCATTTTGCGGTAGCGATGCCCTACGCCTATTTTTTTCTTTGACCTAATTACATAACAGTTATAAGTTTTAATCGGGAGCTTTTATAGGCTGGACTTCGACGAAATCTAAAATCGATATTTTTTTTAATTTACATAATTATTGTATTTTATTTGTTTTCAATAAAAATTAAGACACTCACGTAAGTCTATCGATAACCCTTCGGCGACGAGAACGGCGAATATTAATCCGACGCAAAATGACTGCTTCATATTTTGGATTTCTGAAAACTTCTCCGTTGTTAATTAAAAAAATTAAATGTCGAGCAGCAGGTCGAGGTGGTCGAGGAAGCCCGTGTCGGAGATGTATCTCAGCACCGGTCGAGTGCGTTTCTTTGGAACACACCTGATGCCGACTGACTCGACGAAGTCATTACTCCAGTCTATTTAAACTCATGCCGCCCCACCATAAAATTCGATCCCACAATAGCAGTTCATAAAATCCAACGTCGGTTGCATTAAGGTGAGTTGAAACACTTATGAGTGCATAAATGCAAAAATGCATGCATATTATAGGTACTCAAAAGATTAATTTTGCATAATAATAATTTCAAAATGTTATTAACAAATTGATGAAAAAAAAAATTGGTCAACAAATTTCGCAGCAACCCAGTTTTTTTTCGTGAAAATAATTCGTTAATTTTGCTCCGGTCGACTTGAAATTTTAACACAATATTCTTGAGATATTATACATTCATGAAAAAAAGCAAAAAAAAAAATGTTAATACCTTACCCCGCCTTTAAGAGCACTTGAGTTACCGCTGTCGGTAATAAAAACTGTAAGTGCAATGTTTATTTACCCATATGGCACGAAATGTTTTGACATAATTTTAGAAATATTTTCAATCTTTCAAGTCTTACGAAATATTTCTGAAATATATGAAAATAATATTTTGAAATATTCAGTGAAATATTCCAACGATACCTTTCTTAAATGTTTTGGAAATGTACTTAATCTTTGAAAACATGTGAAATATTTCTGAAACGTAAGATAACGGCCCCAGTTTCTGACACTGACCCAGTTTGTGACAGGGGTATTAATAATAATAATAATAATAATAATAATTACTAACATAGTCGGTTCCCCCACCGTTTGATATGCAGCCAACGTGTAGCGCGCGTTGGGGGGGGGGGGGGGGGGGGGCAGAAATTACCACTCTTGATCCTTCTTTATCCCTATAAGTGAGAGAGCTGCTTAGTAGTGTTACACACTGGGCCTTTTACCTCAGTGATAAAATGTTTAAAAATATTTTACTTTCATTTTTAACCGAAACATTTCTGAAACGTTTCAATGTAAAATTTACGAGTGGATAAAAACAGTTTTTCAAAATGGTTTTAAAACAGTTCACAAATACTCTTCAACATTTCAACAAAATATTTTTGAAGCCTTCAAAAATAACATAGACGTGAATAATGTAGATTTGTTTGTTTCCACCGTAGACGCCGACGCAAAATCTTTCGTAGCTGTTCGCGCACCATTGGAGACATTTCGATGACACGTTTATCGGGAGGAATTCTCGGCGTCGCTCGTTAGCCAATGATACGAGAATGTGTGACATTCTCGTATCATTGGCTAAAGCCTTCCCTGGAGGTAAACAATAATAATGAAAATCGCCAAGATCGACTCCATACAAATCTTCACTATAATAGTTCCAGAGATTCATCTCACGCTGTCGTCCTCCTCGGAAATTATTTATCGCGCTGATGACCTAGTCGTTAGTTAACGGACGGCGAACAGAGAGTATTGCACATAGATCTGTAATTCCCTGTGTGCGGAAAAAAGTTACGCACCCATCGGAGAGAGAGGCGAAAATCGAGTCTCGCTTAACCGCGTCAGGTTGATGAAATATAATAATAATAATAATAATAATAATAATAATAATAATAATAATAATAATAATAATAATAATAATAAGTGCCTATTACACCTTTGTACGAATNNNAATAATAATAATAATAATAATAATAATAATAATAATAATAATAATAATAATAATAATAATAATAATAATAATAATAATAATAATAATAATAATAATATGCTGTGAGAAGCTACTTCGCATCAAGATCAGCGATATTTCGAATGACGCACCTAGCAAACAGCCTACCAGTTGCACCAAATTTCGGCGACTCCCTAGAAGCCTTCAACTCAGCAGTGTCAGCACAAGTCCTACGTTGTTGGTAAATCGGAGCCAAAATGTAGTGAATTAGAACAAAAGATTTATATTTTATTGTATTCCAGTAAACTAATGATATATACAGAAAAAAGTACTATTTTTAAATTTTGTAAAAAGGTTTATCCCGTGAAATAAATAAATAAATAATAATAATAATAATGATAATTTACTTGCATTGAAAGGCGACCCGAGCCTTGGCTTCGATATCGATTTTGTATTGAATCAATAACACGCTGATCGGCAGAAATGAGTCCAATGGATTTAAAAAATGTTTTTTTTTTTTTTTCTTTGAATACGCCAAGTTATTTTAAACGTTAAGCTCCACCGTGTATCGTTTGAAATGTAATACTCGCATGAAACACTGAGGAGTTGAATTATAAAGTCTAATGTCAGCATGAATCATATGACGGTCCGAGCGAAAGAGAGTCGCAAAGTTTTAAACGGCGAACCGGCCGACCGCGAGGATTCCGTCTCGGGCCTTGTCTCCGGGGTTCCTTGAGCTTGAACGAACAGTCGCGAGAAAAAAAAATGAATTAAATAATGGCCGGCGGGGTTCGTAATGACAGACCAGGATGGACTGCTCCCATTAGATTCATGGACCCAATCTAATTGCAGAAGTGAAACGAGATTTTTACATCTGTTCGAAAATCATTTTGCGGCGATCCGTGAGATTGCATTCTGCGGAGACACAAAAACGAATGGAACTATTTTACAATTTTACAAACAGAAGTATTGTGACGATAATCGATTCCTTCTGCACCGACGATCCAACAGTTTATTCAATTTTCTATATAAATAGAATCACAATTATCCTCGCCGGCGGGGATTTACTTAATTTTTAATTTTTAATTTTTAATTTTTAAAAAATAAAAAAAACAGGTGAATCCCCACGGACGAGGATAATTGTGATTATTTTTATATAGAACATTTAATCAATCACAATCATTAAAAAATGACGATTATCGTCGTCGGTAGTTTTTGTTTACACCTGTCGAACACGGAACAATAACGCATCTGATGCAGGTAACCGCGTCCTAGAACCGTCCGCGAACCGGAGAGTGCAATGGAATGGGGCTATGCGAAGTCTGGACGTCGTATAATTTCAAGCCGATATGATAATAAAAAAGTGTGTAATCGTAGCTCTGGCGAAAGAATAATTAATGGTCGTAATTGATAAGCGAGAGGTAGAATAACAGGTTGGATGGAGAAAAAAGAATATTGCGGCTGTAACGCAGCGTACATAGAGAGCCTTGTTAATATCGCGAGTCGGGGTTCGTGGTCGATGAAAAAGATTGCCATTAAATTAATTATTCGATTCGTCGAGGGAAAAGAACTGTTCTATCGTCCATACTGCACAAGTTCTCTCGTCCATGCGTCTTAAAGCAATACACTTGAGTCCCTGAGTGATTCTTTCATTCTTAATTACCCGGTGAGATTAATAGTCTTTGCTTAATTCCGTGCGAAAACGTTAGTTTTACGCACGCTTCGCTACCGTGAAGTCCTCATTTTTCGACAGTGACAACAGTGACTTGTTGCACCTTGTGAAGTAAAATTTTGTACGATACTCGTGCGAAAACGGCAGTTTTACGCACGCTTCGCCACCGTAAAGTCCCCGCTTTTCAACAGTGACATTTAATGTATAAGAAATCTGGCACGAAAACGTCATTCTATGCTCGACCCGAGGGTCTCTCGCCCATTAAGAGCAGACGCAACAAGCTTCCCGTCTACTTTCGTCGAAACAGCCACCAAGCGAACTTCCACCGAAGGGCGTGCTTGGAGAAACACCCTGCCTGATGTTCTCTCTTGTGAGCCCATCGAGCAAGTTGAACCTACCCGTACTGGGGAAACGAAGTCATTTAGCTAGGCTTCAAACGATTCGCTTTAAGTCGAATCGTCGGAAGTCATACCCGGCGGGGGCCACGGGGAGGCAGATTTGTCGGCATGTAAAATGCCCGGTTCCAGCAGGTCTACGCATATAAAATCGGGTTCTTTTCTTTCTTTCTTCTTAATTGGCTGAACCCACAGAAACGTAGGAAACAGTCTGGCCACCGGGAATAAACCATATCGTCCAACATTTATAGTGTTTTATATTATACCCATAGTGTACTGAGATACGTTTCGGCCGGTCGTACAACCGCACCTGCACATTTAATTAAATTAAATGTGGCTTGCAATTATTGCGGAATTAATTATGATTAATTAAAATCCGACTTTTAGACAGTATAGGAACGGGACAGGACGGATACAGGACGGGACGGGACGGAAAAAACACCCAGAGGCTGAGGCGGAAATCGAACCCGCAACAACGGGGACTCCAGTCTAGCACGCTAGCCAGTCGACTACCGTTCCCCCCTATAAAATCGGGTATTTATCAGAGGAGTGGAACCTCTTTGTCTGCCTTGACAGGTCTCCCTAGACTCCTGCGTTTGTCAGGTGCAGGCATAGCAAAATCTGAAATAATGATACAAATTTTCAACAGTGACAACACTTTTTGCACTTTGTGAAGTAAAATTTTGTACGATGACCGTGCGAATAACTTTTTATAAACTGGCGTGATTGCAACATTCGCCTCCGGCTCGTACTGCAAACTCGAACTCAGAAAAACGTTTGTCACACTAGTACAGTAAAATACTATATAGAAAGTTAAAATTAATTCCAGCTCGGCGTTGAAGAACGTTGGATTATAGAAATTATAATTATCGATAAAAACGAGAAATTAACGAACGAATATCCGAAACCGATTATCGTCGGTGCGTGCCATAATCTCGGGGACGGTCACACGTGCCCCTCGGGCACATAGCGTCGCGCATGCTTCGGATTTCGATTACCCAACTTCGATAACACCCGAGGGATTAGCTACAGTGATAAGCGATCGAGCCGTCCGGTGAGAGAACCTCGCGGCTTATATTCGTTAATGAGATTTTTCATATCTGAAACGAACATTTTTATGAAAGTTTCAAAATTCGTACTCGAGAATTTGGGCGCCTCTTTTTCGGACGCCTTTTTTTCAGCACGTTCTCCAATTATATATTTTTAATCCCATCGCCTCGACGACGATTAATCCGGTTTCTAAATCGCGAAGTAATCGGGGAAACTTTTTTGTCACGTTTCTTCGATCCTCAAGGTTTATTGTGCACGCGCAGTGTCTCTCCCTATAAATATTCATAATCGCGTGAAAATAAATACAAGCTCGAAATTACAAAGTTAAAGAAAAAAAAAAATTATTTACAAATATCATTTGTCGTAAGCGGCCACGCCTTTTTGGTACTTCAAAGCGAGACTGTTGGACACGTCGCGAGGAATTTTGAATACACCAAGATCGACCGCGTGACCGGTAAGACCGCAGCTCTGCGAGCGTCTCTTCTTGTAATTCGTGTTGCTGACGCTCCTCTCCTGACTAACGATGTTGCGAGGGAAATAGTGAATGCGTTTTCGCTGTTTGGTCGCGCACGGTGGCATCGTGACGACTATATCGTCCCGATGAATCCTCCTGACCGGTTCGGGAAAGAGTCTGTCATTCAGTTCGTACTGCTCGACCGAGCCTGAGGACCGCGAGGAATCGACGAGTTTCCGGGCAGAGCCGTGAGTCTCGAAATAATTGTCCTGCCGAAATTTCTTGAGATCGCTCACTCTGTCCCGAGAATCGTCGATTCTCCCGTCGATCGGCCGATCGGTGTCCCTCGTCAGTTGCCAAGTGGTGCGAGGTCGATGACCCTCGACGACCTTGGGACATTCTCTCGTCCCGCAATCGCAGCCGACTCGCGATTTCTCAACGTTCCTTCTCGATCGCGCTGCGACGCCAGAATTTTCCTCGCCGCAGCATCGACTCTGAGCCGAAATAGTTCGCACGATTCTCTTGACCTTCGTAGGATTTTTTTTTCTCCGCTCCTCGTCGTTCGGACGATCCGCCGAACGAGCCGACTTTTTCTTCACCGACGAACCGGGCTTCCTCCTCGGTTCTCGGTCTCTTCCGGTGGCGCCGCTTTCGTCCCGCCTCGTTGGCCGGCGATCTACCGCGCATGCGCTGCTCGATCTGCGCGATCGCCGGTACGACGTCGACCCTCCACCCGTGTTAGATCCTCCATTTTCATCGCACACATTCAACGATCCTCGATCGTCGAATCTACGATGTATTCGAGTCTCGCTCCGCGATCGAAATTCTCCTCTCCTTGAGCCGCTTATTTTTTTTCCCAACCGGCAACGGGTACGAAAAATCTCCCCGGTCGATTCTCCTCTGCCGGAGTCGCGCGCCATCCACGCCGAGCGCTCTCGCGACGAGGAGGAGCTCGTCGAGTATTCGCAGCGATCGTCCGGTCTCTTTTTCTGGCGGGATACTTTATTCTGCACCCTGCGAAGAAACTCGGAGGTCGGAGAGTAGGTGATTTTTTCTACTCTTCGCAGAGTCTCTCCGCTCAGGGGAGGCAGAGCAGCGCAAGGGTCGTTCGCTGCGTTCTCGGAGGAATCGACCTCCACGAGGTCGAATTTGCTTCTGCAGCGCACGCAGGGGAAAGAAGTCTCGTTCGCTGTCCTCTCTGCTTGAGACTTTCTGGTCCTGGCGAAGCAGTAGCATCCCCTCACAGGCTTTCTCGCAGGTTTGCGCGTGGCTTGTTTGCCGGAAGTTATTACGATCTTGGCTCTGCCCGGGCGACGCTCGACTTCGCTGTCCCTGGAGCGAAAGTAGTCCGGGCAGAGGACGCTGCCCACTCCGCAGGAGTCGTTTCTCATTCTCCAGTACTCGTGGCTCTTCGACGGACGATCCTGCGAACTGCAAAGTCCTTCGATTCTGTTGGAGCCTCGGGTGAACGGAATCCTGAGTCCGAGGACTTACGAACTTTGAGAACGCATTCGACAAACTTCCTTGTCGACTCTCCTGGAAGTCTCCTCCAGGTGGTGGATCAGCGTGCGGCTTTGCCTCCGGAGGTTCTCGATTCTGGCATCGAACGACTCTTCCATGAGCCTGTGGATCGTATAATATTATTAATAAATAAATACATATGTTATGCGAGTATGTCAGGGAGTTTGAGAAGTTGGCGAGGAAGGTGAAAAAATGTAAACTTGGACTGTGTAGAAATAGCAAAGCACAGGAGACTCCGTCACTAAACTGATTAAATAAGTACGGCTGAGAGAAAAATAAAGCATGTATATTTATTTATTATTTAAGCGATTTACAGAACACGGAGAAGTGCAAAGGTGTGAAGTTTAATCAGAACTGTTGAACTGTAAACTGGTAGCTAAGCGTTACCCTTAAAAGTGCATATCTACTTTGTAGGGTATGCATGAAATAAAGTACTATACTTAATAAAGAAATAAATAAATAAATAGTAAATAATAAAAAATAACAAAAAAAATTATATGGAATAAAGCACGGAACTTATTCGCTGGAGTTTACAGTTCCTTGTTTGCGTAATCGATGTATTCAATCCACGGAAAATCCTAATCTGTAAATAGGTAGCTAAGCGATACTCTTTAAGGAGACGATCTACGTTGTAAGCTATGCATGAAATAAACGACTATACTTAAGAAATAAATCAATAAATAATTAATAAATTACAAAAAAAATGGTATGCAATAAAGCACGGAACTTATTCGCAGGAGTTTACAGTGAGAGTGTAATTTAATGAACCTCCCTTCTTTGCGTAATCAATTTATTCAATCCATGGAAAATCCTAATGTGTAAATAGGTAGCTAAGTTATACTCTTTAAGGGGACAATCTACGTTGTAAAATATGCATGAAATAAACGACTATACTTAATAAAGAAATAAAAAAAGATAAAAAATGGTATGGAATAAAGCACGGAACTTATTCGCTGGTGTTTACAGCGAGAGTGTAATTCAATGAACCTTCCTCCTTCGCGTAATCGTTTTATTAAATCTTCCGAGAATCCTACCGTGCATTCGTAAACAATTCTCCCGGATGGATTCGGAAGTCGCGTCCTTTCGTCGAGGAACCGAGAGAAACCGTTGATTGACGTATCTCGCACCCGACAACTGTCATCAGCTGATTAACCCTTTACCGGTTGCGAGAGCTCCCGAAATTGTATACCGGATGATAAACACACGCGAAGGTGTGTGGCGGCGCGTTGCTATGGCAACAGCGGGAAAGCGTTAAAATAATCTTGGGCGGTTAGGCCCAAAATTCGAACTGGTAATTGTCTTTGATCAACGCCTTTCTCTAGGTACACATCGAAACAACAACAATATATCTTACCTGACGAATTCACTGGTCCGAACTTATAAAAAAAGTTCCGGAATTAAACGCGCTCGTGGCGGAAGCTTTTGCATTTTTGTGGTAAAAAGAAATAAAAAATAAAAATAGTACCGATCGCTTCCGCGACGCTCATTCATGAATGCGCTGTGGGCGCATTGGCGCCCCGTAGTAAAATTAACGGTGTACATGTGTAGTATTTTTCAACGACGCCATATTGCCTCCGGAGTCTCTCGCGCGTTGTTTGTGGGACTGTGTTGGTGGAGGGCAGCCTTGCCATTGTACTCGGCTCGGCGTATGCACGCGTCGCGATGCGTCCGTCCCTTCGCACACTTTCGGTGTTACTTTTATAATCGAATATAGAGCGTGCAATTTTTTTTCGCTCGTACGGTGGCGAGCGGCGATGAAACGCGTAGCGAGCGACGAGATTCGAAGTATTCGGACGTAGTCCTGACTACGGAAAAACCGTGAGGAGAAAAACATGTGATTTTTTTTCGATACTTCGATTCGGCGACAGACGAAGTCGCTCCGATGAGCAGCGGGAATCTCGACGAGTGAGCGCGTTCGATCGCGACTTGTATTTTCGAGGTTAATCGCAAGTGTTTTGGTGCGTCGATCCAACAATCCGAACGAGTTTTTTTTATTATATTTTTTTCTTTCTTTCGTTTTATTTTTGTTCTTCATTTCTTCGGAGAAACGATGAATTTCACCGATGCCAATGGAATACACGGTGTCCTACCGCGATTCTCCGAGATAACGCCGAAGTCCGGTGTAGTTTCGAGTGGCGATTTGACCGGAGCTATGCAGCAAGCTCAGAACGTTATTTACACCACCGCCGCTGCCGCGATGAATCATGGAAAACAATCGCTCATGGTAACTGCGGATCACTACTTTTCTTATAGACACATAACACATAACAATCAGACGGTCGTGTTTCGATTCCATCAAGTTTATTTTCTTTAAATAGGAACATTTTTTATTAATTTTGTGATTATTACTGTTTACAGAATTTAAGTTTCCACTCATTGATCAGCTTCGATACAATGTAGCATCACGTAAAAATGTATCGATTTTGTTAATTTCGTTAATGTTATTGATGGAACGACTCCTTTACGCAGAAGTCAAAAGTAGCAAAGCGTAAACACAGGGCATATGAAATTTTGTATGTTTCTTACACGCAACATTATTATCATTTATTTATTTAAACAAAATAAGTCTTCATGTCTTACATCTGCTTCTATATAATGTTCATTGCATAGAAATGTGTAAATTGATTTTATTTAAAAATATATTTGATGATTCCGCTTCGATTACATACGCCAGTAACGCATCCTATGCGTCCACCATCCGCGTACATAGAGTTCGCTTCTGCGGTTTTCGTTGAAACACTTTTTGCCAGTTCGAGTTGGTGGACTCGAAGATTTGGATTCAATGCAGACAAACTTATTTGAAAAAAAAAAAAAAATCAAATATATGTTAATAAATAAAAGAAAGAAATACCTAAGAACCGGTGGATGGCATTCGCTTAGTAGAGTCTGCGCTTTCGTATTCCTTACTTTGATTTTAAATTAAAAAAGGTGGTAGAGGGGTTGGCCCTGTAAATAAATAAATAAATAAATTAACTAATTTGATGTATCTGCGTCTACCGCACAGCGGATGTTTGGACAGATGCGTTTGGAAGGGCTGCTTTTTTCTTTTTTATGCTCCTTCCCAAATTTCGTTTCTGTAAGCATTTTTTCATTAAAATACATTTTTTTATTATTCAGACGAGCCAACAGAGCAAATATCCGGGGAGCATAGTCGGCTGGCCGGATCCCAACACGCTGATGCAGCTCTGCGAGAAGCAGGCCGGTCTGCAGACCATAAACATTCCCAACTACAACAGCCAAAACAATTCCGCTCTGCTCGGCGTGCAGCCCAACGGCATTCCGCTCAGGATAATACCGAACATGTATCTGCCGACGAGTTCACAGTCGGACTTGCATCCGGTCAAGCAGGAATCGCCGCTGATGAGGCACAACCCTGGTGTCTCGCTGAACTCAAATGCAAACACGGGTTCCAATGCGGTAAGCATTTTTCAACCGTCTCGTCCTGTACGAGGAAGAGCAGGCACGGAAAGCATTGTAATCAGAGAAAAAAATTGTCAGCACATTGGCTACTGAAATTAGCGGTAACGTGACTGATAACTTTACCGGTGAAAATAGTGAAGGATACAATTTGCCAGTAAATTCACGACTCTACCAGGAATAGAAAAGAAGCACTTTTCCATTTCTGTCTACCTGTTTGTGAGCACAAGTTTGTCCAGTCCAAAAGCCCAATAATATAAATGTCCATCACGGGGGGAAAAAAAAATGGTTGGGACAGTAAGAATTTTGTTACCATAACTCATTTATCTGCTTAAGGTAGTACTAGCGCAATGACTGACGCCGCCTAAGTTTGAGAGGAATAAAAGAGAATTACAAACACTGCTCGATCGGATAAAAATCTGAAAAAAATCAAGCATATGGAAGATGCTGATAAGATTGTTCCTCCATAATAATGATCCCAAAATGTTATTCGTTTCCTTT
>JAPYZC010000953.1:0-25896 GCA_030522665.1 Ichneumoninae sp. A BG-2022a
ATCTGAAAAAATTCATACGTATTCCGAAAAGTGAACGAATCATTTTCATAAAAAAAAAAAGTTGAGTTACCACATATTTTGATGAACAATTTTTTTTTCAACAATTTGTTCATAACATTTTGAAATTATTGTCATGTAAAATTAGTCTTTTCAATGCCTATAATAAGTATGAGTTTTTTCAGATTTTTATAACATTGGGAAGTGTTTACAATTCTTGCCCGAATTTCTCGAATTCAGGCGGAATGAACACCACTCGCTCCAACCTCCTTAACGAGCGAGTTTGTCACTTATTTAACAAAATTGTTTTTACGAAACTTCATATCCCGAGTTTACGAAATTACTGTGTATGTGAATACAAAAAAGGGATATATATATATATATATACAGAACAAATATATATGGTCATATAGGTGTGTGCATACAAAAAAGATACATATGTATATGTGATGTGTACGTATATAGCTGTGGAGCTGGATGCTGCGAGCCAACCGCGGGGGTCAGGCGGGGTCCATACTCCGTCACTCTCTGTCTCCGGCGCGCACTCTCTCTCTCTCCGCACGTAGCAGTGCACGGGGATCGATAGAACGGAGCTGCGTGATAGTCTGTTTTCGACACGCGACCACCGACTATATGCCCGACACGAGACCGACACTAACTCTGTCCTCGTAGTACAAATTGCATGTGGATATATACGAATAGGTTTCCAGATTATCGACAGTAAGCTATTTTTATACCAGCCGATATGACACTTTTATCGGATTCGGCCGATAGCCGTTGATCCACTTGTTCATTTCTCGTTATTTTTATAACGTGTGTTTTTTTTTTTTTTTTTTTTTTTTTTTGTGTGTGTTTTTTTTTACAAATACGATTAGACCTGAGTGGTGGATGGGTGGATGGGGAAATATGGACCACAACGATTAGCACTTATGGACCGGGACGTATTCGACTCTTTTATCGTAATGTAATTGGATCTCGGGGTGAGGTGAGATACGACCGATTTTCAATGTGATTCGATCAACATATCGAGTTTATTCGGGGACGTTCGGAAGACAAGATGAGGGAGATTAGAAGATAAATTGCAACGATGGAGGGTTGATTGTAGTTTTTCTTTACCGGCAAGTTTATTTAAAAGCACAAAATCATCTCGTGATTTTTTTGAGATTTCTATTTACGAACTGTCCCTGAAAGATCAACCCCCTGAATTCCCTGAAACTTCGCTGATTTGCCTGAGGAGGTTCGAATTCCCTGGCGTTTATACATTTTTTTGCTTCTCAATGGAGCGGTGAATATTTGTAACTTCCGAGAAACTTTAATTGACCGTAAATTATCATCGTAAGGTAAATGACTCAGTTTCTGACACGGACCCAGTCTGTTACAGGGGAACCTCCAGCATAGTCGGTTCCCCCGCCATTTGATATGCAGCCAATGGGGAGCGCGCGTTCGGGGGCTGGGAAACTGCGGCTCTTGGCCCTTCTTGTTTATCCCCATGATTTTACACGCTTAAAGTGACAGATTAATTTTGCTAATTTACTTTTTTTTATGCAAATGATTCGTTTATTTTTCTGAATACGTATGAATTTTTTCAGATTTTTAAGTAATCGTTGATTTTTTTTTTTCGTTATACAACAAAAATCAACGATTACTTAAAAGTCTGAAAAAAATCATAGGTATTCAGAAAAATAAACGAATCATTTTCATTAAAAAAAGTTTTGTTGCCGGGTAATTTGTTAACCAATAAATTTTTTGATGAATTTGTTAATAACATTTTGCAATTATTATTATGCAAAATGAATCTTCTAGAAGTACTTGCAATTTTCTCTTATTGTTGTCGAACTTATGCGAACTAGAGCGCAGCGAGATTCCCTCCTTAATACAATGTTGTGTCTTTTGTTACAACGTGGACGATTTGTTTCAATGTTTAGCTCGCTGGGCACTGCAAGGAAGGTCAACGCGAGCACCGGTCAAAGTCACGGAGCGTCGAAGTTAAAAGCCATCCTAAAAAATTTACTTCCACCCTGCAATCAACGAAATAGAAATAATAACGGCAACCTCGATGCGTTCCGAGCTCGGCAAAGGCCGACGATGAACGACCTCGAGAGCGAGTCCAGCACGCAACATTGCATACTTTAATTTTTAATGGCATGGTTAAATACTTAAAATCTTTCTATCGCATGCCTCACAGCCAACACATTGGCGTATGCTACATTGCTCGGAGTCTCCGGGGAAAATCTCCCTATAAATCACAAAAATCAAAAATAAGAAAAAGTCAAAAAGAAACGAAGAACGGAGGAAAATGCTTGATAAATTTTTCATTCGTACCGACGATTAAATAAACCCAAGAAACATTCCATTAATAAAAAAATTAAACCGAACTGCATTGCATTTAAAATAAAACAAATAATCGACAAATTTTATCCGATTTTTGCCTTAAAAAAAACAAACTTGGAAAAACCTACGACAATTTTTCCAGCTCGTTAGCAACAGGTGACAACGGCACGTTTGACACCGTTCTCCCGCGTACGATGTGATAATATATCCTGCGTTCATTCCCGGCGAGAAAATCTATTTTTTGTCCCTCCGGAATATTATGTAGTGTAACCCGTGGACGGATAGCTCGAGGGAGGTGTAGAAAATTTTCCTCCGAGTAACGGGACGCGTTGGGTGCGCGTAGCGCTGAGGCAGCGACCCCATCGCCATGGGGTTCTACGTACGCGCGGATGCGCCGACTCGAATCTATTTATAGGCGTTATAGAGTGGAAAAGGGCAAGGAAACGGAAACGCTCGACCCCTCGGAGCGCGCCGGTTTTATGCGACGAGAATCGTTCGTTGTTCGCCTAGCGCTCGAGCATTATTCAGCATATCCATCGATAATAAATAATGCGAACCTCAAAAAGATACTTCCTGCAGTTACGCGAATCTGATCAAGATCAAATATTTTATTTCACCCGGTGCGAAAATGATAGTTTTACGCACGCTTCGCATGCGTAAAATAGTACATTACGATACTAGTGCGATAAAACTTTCTCTGACGAGTGTGAGTTTGCAGCACGAGCCGAAGGCGCGTGTTGCAATCACACGAGTACGCACGCGAAGCGTGCGTAAAACCGCATTTTACGCACCGAGTGAAATAAATCCCATTATTACACCTTGTGAAGGAAAATCTGGTACGATTCACGGGCAAAAAACATTTTCTTAACTCGTGTAATTGCAACATCTGTCGGAAAAGGTTTTATCGCACTAGTATCATAATGTAATACTTATTATTTTATTTTAAGAAAAGTGCTATTTTTCGTGCCTGCCGAGAGAGGCAAAAGTGGCTCTTACAGTCAACTGTGTTATAAATACGCGGTGCATGCGCACTTCGGTCCAATCTTACTTCTCCGCGCGCTTAAGCGTGCGTAAAGTACGGCGCATGCGCAGTACGCCTTGCTGTACAGCGCCACAATCAGCAGACACGGAGTAGCACTTCACCTGAATTCGTTACGATACTAGTGCGATAAAACTTTTTCTGACGAATGCTGCACAGGAGTTCAGAAAAAAATTAATCGCACGAGTATCGTACCAAATTTTACCTCACACGGTGTGAAAATGAGTTAAATCGAGAATGTAATAAAAAATGGTATGCGAAAAAATATGACCGCACTTGTGTCGTAAATTACTATTTTAGGTCCAAAGCTAAATTCAACGCTGTGAATGGGACTCGCGTCGTTATCATCGCAATATAAATGTTAGAATATGCCAGACAGAACAATTTATTAATCGGAAGGATATAAGAGTTGTGGACAAGCAAAAATGCAATATAGCTCGTATAGAAATAGATACGAGCTATAGTGTTTAAACCCGATGGGAAGATCGATAACGTCATTAAGGGAACAGAAACAAGGCGGAAAGGTGAGTGGCCTCTGAACTCCACATCGTCCACTCGGAGTGGCTGACGATAAGTTCTATATTGGCATTCGAACTTCGTAAAAATGGATTGACATTTTAATTTAAAAAAATAAGTCGTTACCACAATCTATGCTATGTTTCTTGCAAAGTAAAAATTGTTCCCCGTAGCTCTCTGCCTCTGATTCCTTATCGAGGCGAAAAGAGAAAGTCGAGGAAAAACTTTAGTGATAAGTGGCAAAAATTGAATACAATTAAACAGTTGTCTGCCACTTAAATAATCGAGCGGAACCGAAATGAATATCCGCACCAGTCGGCGCAAGTCCCTTCGCCGTTTTAAAGCAGATAGGTATTTAAAATCTTACCTTGTAAGATTCAAGGTCACTTAGATCTTTTCTTTGTACGCCATTTGCTTTGATGGACGTTGGACACGCACGCGGTCCGTTGGCTATTCGGTTCGATAAGAATTGCGCCGCGATACTACGACCCAAGTAAAAAATGTCCTGCCCAAAAACGTCCGGTTTACTGAGGATAACAAAAAAGTCGGATCTTCAAAAATCGGAGATTCAAAATAGTCTCGATATGTTTATGGTTAATCACTGCAATTCCGGCCGCTTTACTACATGCACGTGCCGCGTGTTACGCGGTTATCGACAAAAACAGCAAACGTGCGTGAGCGTGCGCGATGAAGCCCGCCAAATCTCTCATCGACTCCCGGCGATCGACGGTCTTTTTTTACTGTGCCTAAACGAAAACAACAAAGGTTATCGAGCCCGGCCCGAGACGTGGAATAAATCTCACTCACATGTTATTGACAGGCCCTAGCTGAGCAGAAGAGCCATCGCTCTCCGTGTTGTCGGATTCCATTGGCGGTTGCTCTGCATTTCTCCTCGCCGGCAGCCTCTCGGCAACTCTCACCTGCACTCCCGTCCTATCGCAACGCACCAAACTCTCGCGACATTTCTTGACCGCCGTCACACGATTTCGATGGCAAGCCACCTTCCCCCCTCGTTACGACGGCACGCGACGCACCTCGAACGTCGTCGATTTATATGTTATCTCGCCGTGGGGCCACTCTACTTCTCGAGCAACCCCTCCGTTCGCCCGGTCACGAGACGCGACCTCTGCACTTCAGGAAACAACGACTACAGGAGCGTCACGAATGCGTCATAACAAGGAGCGTGCAGGTGGCGCCACATTACAGCCAGGATTCGAGGTGTGCGGAGATTTGGCGTTGCTGGATGTTCAGCCTTCGGAATTTTTTACTCTCGTCTTAACAAATAAAACGGGGATTTATGGTATTGACAAATTGCTCGATTAAGGGTGAATTGTGGCATGATTTGTCGGCAAACTTTGGATGGTCGTCTATTTTTTATTGTTTCGGTCAAGGGGTACTTCAGCGTGAAATGAAAAACATTTCTCGCGATAGTCTTATCTCAGTGTATATTCGGACTTTACTGTGGGATGATTAAAAAAAAATTGTTGAACGATCGATACTATTTTTGTCGTTTAACGTCGATAATGTTGATAAATCGAAACAATTATTATATTTTATATATATTTGTTTATTGTTTCTGGCGATTTATCTCGAAAATTTGAATACCTAAGGGTGCGTAGTAAACTGCATCAATCGATGCAAACGTTGCAATGCGGTCAATATAGTCCGTGTGACAATTCGATCGCTCCGCAGCGAAGCAGAGTACTGTACGGAAAACAGTTGGTAAAGTTATCGGCAGACGAGAACGCACACAGTCCAACCGAGGGTTCCCCACTCTCCCGTCGCGAGAAAGTCCGTTGTGACTTTGACGAGAAACTTTTATAGAGGACCTCAGCAGTCGGGTCTTACAAGTTCGATTTTTTAAAACTATTTACAATCGAAACAAATTGAAATTTTTTAAACACTGTTAACTTGTGCTGATTTAACCCACCGAAGCGCAGGCTGCAGATATTCTTGATGAATTACATCTTTACATCTTTGATATAAATGGAGCCAATGGTAAAATAATAAAATATTATCTTTTCAGCTACCGATATAACACGAAATGTTTTGAATACCTTTTCGAAATATTTTAAATCTTTCAAATAGTACGAAATATTTCTGAAATATACGGAAATAATATTTCGAAGTGTTCTGTCAAAATATTTCAGAAACATACTTAATCTTTCAATACGTCGGAAATATTTTTGCAACGGTGAACAAATATTTTGAGAGCGAATATTAGTGGTTGTGCACTGAACTGTACACGTTTTTAATACATTTATTTATTAAATGAAAATTTATTATACAAATATTTTTAAATGCTGGTAAAATCTTGATTAGATATTGGTAGGTTGCCAATATACAAATGTTTTAAAAACATTTTTGCGAAACATTTCTGAAACATTTCATTGTAAGATTTATGAGCGAACAAAAAGTACTTTCGGAATTTTTTTTAAATATTGGTAAAATAGTTTTGAAACATTTCAAAAATATTTCCAGGCTCCGTGCGTAGAGGCTTAAAAAAGGGAACGACGAAAAAAAATATCTTCCTCGCAATGAGTACTTGGATGGGTGACCTAGCCGTACTCTCACTGGCACATTGGAACTGTTGAGCGGGAGGCCGAATTCTGAGGTTTGCTCTTCGTTCTCGAAGTGTCGAATACAAACATCAAGGCAGTAGGAATGTCTGGCCGTATCGGCGCAGGTTTTCTGCAGTTTTCCTGTGCCCTCGTGCAGACGCGGTACAGTACGGGGGGAGGGGGGGGGGGTAAGAGGGACTACGGCCGTGAACTTTACAAGCGATGAATTGGAAAAAATGGATGAGAACAGTGACTAGATGATTGGCAGAAACTTAAAGCCTTAAAAGGGGAATTAAGAAAAAAAAAATGATCTTCCACTATTATTATCATTAAACGTATGCGTATATCATGAATAGGGATGAAGCGTATGGATACTCGTAACACGTGTATTAAAAGACAATACGTACAATGATGTAATTTCATTGATCTTACATACTCCGACTGTAAGGTACACTGTGAGGTAATTCGTGATTGTAATATTAAATTACATTATGACTATACAATAAATATATATGACTTTATAAATTATATGCATTTTGGTAACTGATCTATAGTGTTGAAAAATATACTCGCTGTATTTCCTTTACGAAGGTCATCGAGGTACGGGCAACTGACCGGCTACGACTATTAATAATTGATTTCGAGTTGCACCGATGCAATTGACAGTGGACGGAGTTATCATCGCTGCGCTGTAATGTATACGGATACACGTGCCGCGGGAGCGCGTATACATATTTTAAGGCACGTTGTTTTATAAAATAATAATAAATAAATAAAAAATAAAAATTTACGAATATCACATATCGCACGAACAGTTACGTAATTATAACTATAACGATAATCACGCCAATTCACACTAAAGATATGCCATCCCTGAAAACTTTTTGGGTACCGATGGTACCGTGCTTTTAATTTATGGTCACGATGTTACTTGTCTTTCTTAGCCTCTGTGTCTGGCTCTTCGTTTGTATTTTCGACAATCTCGCAATCAACGTCACTCGGAGATAGTTCGTCCTTCTTCGCGTTCTCGCATTCCTCACCCTCCGTCTTGGTCTCCCCCTCCTTGGCCTCCTCCTTATCATCCTCCTCGAGAAGATAATCCCAATCGTATACATCCCCACCGTCACGAACTCTCGTCAATTCCCGTTTCAACATTGCCAGACACTCTCGGCGCTCTTTCCATTTCTCCTCGTTGGTCATACCGTTCTCCTTCCCAACTGGAAGGTCCTTTCCCTCCTCGGCATTCTCCGTTAATTCACCGGCCTCCATGCGCTTCTCCCTTTCCTCGCACTCGAGCATATATTTCTCATATGTGTCGACCTGTGTTGCGAAGAAAATCGTTAGTTTCATACTTTTTTTTTTGCTTATAAGTAACTTTAAAACATTCCGTTTCTATATTCATATTCAATTCAATTGAAATTCAATTTACATTTTTATTTTTTACCAAAAATAAACAAAAAAAGGTTTATCAAATTTTTGTGGAAAAAGTTTCGTTTGGATACATAGCGATTTGTTAAATTTTCCCAGAATTGTATGTGATTCTTGAAGACATTAAAAAATATATATTTATATGTAAGGTCTAATGAATTTTTCTAACTCACTTTCTCTTGGAGCATGGCTTGCACATCATTCTGCTTTTTCAAATGACGTGGCAGCGAGAAACACGCTTGCAGGAGTCGCAGAAATACCCAAGCCGCTCCAGCGAGTGCCAAATATGAACAAGCGGTGTAAACCATGTTGGCGAAATCTACGGTGACCTGTTGATGCTTCATGGTTTTTATGATTTATTAAATTCTGAAAATAACAAGGCCCAGTCATTTGTTAATACAGAATAAATAAAATGTAAAGATTTTGCTGTCGAAATAATAATAATAATAACAATTATTATTATTATTATTATTATTATTGTTGTTGTTATTCGTAAACTATTAATATTCGATACGATAATACGGAAGTGCTAAACCCCGAGTTTCCGTGAGAGCTCATGGGCAGGTTGTGATCGATTGTGGCTTTGGAGTGTTGCGTACTACGGTTGATAGCCCATTAAATACTAATACATCAAGTACAAAGCGCACATTTTTTACTTACCATATCGACTGGCCTCGATGTTAAATGTACAGTCACACTATTTAAATCAATTGTCGATCGTTGCTCGATAATTATGCAAATAAAATATAGAATTAATAATATAACAAGAAGTAAACAAAAATTAAATAATACGTTGAAAAAAAAAATTATTTCACTCGGTGGAAAAATTGTGGTTTCTGCACACGCTTCCCGTGCGAAAACCCCTATTTTCACACCTCATGAAATAAAATTGTGTTCGATACTCGTGCGAAAAACGTTTTCTCAACTCGTGTGATTGCAACACTCGCCTTCGACTCTTACTGCAAACTCATACACGTCAGAAACAGTTTTTTCGCACTCGTATCGAAATGTACTATTCCATCTGTACAAAAAAAGCATATTCTTCACACAACGTTCACCCGTGTAATAATAAAATATTGTCAATGCAGAGTCAAATATAAACTGTCTAATATTTCTTTTGTCCTTCATAGAGCTTATAAAAAAATTCTCGAAATAATAAAACCAAAGACATTTTTTAAAGAAAACCAGATTAAAATTATCTGCTGATTTAACAAAGAATGAATGGTAATCGAGTTAAAACAGATAGTCCACTTATTGTCAGAACTAGTAACTCTGCTCTACTTTGTAATACACGTATCGCGTGCAATAAGCCCGTTTGCGATAAATTTCTATTAAATCGCCGATTAGATTACAGTTTACCGGAGAAAATCGTGCGACTCGTTATAACGTACCTTATTCGTTGAACGAAGATAATTGCATTTCTATGACGAACGGTCTAATTTTACAAACGAAGCGAGTGACAATGTGAAATTCAACCGGTTGGAAGTAGCGGAAACTACGATATGACAGGGCTGACGGTGAGAACGCAACTCCACCACTGACCTCTATACCATTAATCGATATATGGATGTAGCCACGTATGATTGACCGGACACATCGTAACGAGGCCTGGACGCCGGTATGCACGATTTACGACTGCCCTATATCTATATAACGCGCGCGAGTCAATGCCGAGGAGAACATTAAATTAGTGCCGCGAAAACTGCAATTTCTTTTCAATTTTAAACGTTCTCGAAATTTCAATTTCAAACGTTCTGCTCGAAACATTAAATAGTTTTTGAACAGTTGTTTTTTTCCAATACAATAATTTATCGACGAACAATAATTTTGAGCTCGGTCCTCTCCTCCAAATTTCATTATGCGATTGTTCATTGAGGAGACAAGTGCGAGTAAAAAGTGGGGCGAGAGTTCCACGGTGGGCGTCGGGCAAATTGAATAATTTAATTTGATTAGAGAGATACGCGGAAGTTGAAGACGGTCGAATAAAATGTGCGCACAAGCCAGCGTATTTTGTCTGTGAGGAAGCGACGGAAATTCCAATCTTCTCTATAATAAACCATCTCGCTCGTGAAAAATTAATCATCGGAAGGTCTAATGTATTTTTTACTGAATCGTAACAATTTTATCCCCAGCGGTAAGAAGGGGGATATGAAAGAAGACCCTTTTTAAAAATTCCCACCAGTGGGACTCGAATTCTTGGTCAATTGGACACAACCACGGCATCGCGACTCGACTGCCGTGCGACCTCGTTTCGTTCTTCGCCGAAACCCATGATAATCGTCGGGTACAGATTGTAAAAATGAAACACACACTTTGCCAGTGGATATCTCGAGGTTTTAATTTAAAACGAAGACATTTGATACATTTGTGGCGGGAGGAAGGGGGGAGTGGGGCCTTCTAGGGTGAGGATGAGGAAGGAATGCTTACGTCGTCGATCTAACGTAGAAGAGGAGATACGGCGTTGCCGAATTTCGTGGATTCGGTGCTAGTTTATCCTGTAACTCCCTTTCGGGGATCGCCCGTACCGCCTCGTCGTCGCATTCGAGCCACGTGCCGGAGTGCTTGCCCCGGCGTATGCCGCAGCATTCCATGCTCCGGCAGCCGACCCTCATAAGCTGCTCCTTGCTCTCGCTAATGTTAGGTTTGCTTCTGAACAATTTCAGTATACTCGACGACTTGTCCGACGTTGGATTGTTCGTATTACTGCTGCTACCACCTTGCGACATGTTCTGTCGCTTGCAGTCCCGATCGCATCTGTAGTACTCGGTAAACATCGACTCGTCCGGTACTTTCGTGTAGGCGATGTAGTGGCCCGCCGTCATCGTCGCTCCTTGATGCATTATTACGGAATAAAGCTTGTAGACGTGCCGCGACTCGGGAGCTCTGACCGAACCGCCCCGCTGCGACTGATCGACGTTGCACTCCTCGCAAAAGCACTGGAGCGTCAGCGGTGTCGGCATGTGATTGTTGATTTTCTCCATCGAGCTGCAGGTGGCAAATTCCAATGTTATTCAACAATATTTTTTATTTATTTTTTTACTTTATGGGGTGAAAGTTTTTTTTTAAATAAAGAGAACTAAAAATTGTACCTGCTTATCCGAACAATTAGTCTGGTGGAAGACTTTGTTCGTTTATGCTTGGGAGGGCGGGTGTTTGTTTCACTTACCCAGCAGCTGAGTAGAATCTCTTCAATTGAAGAACGAGAAGTCTCGGCAAGGCTGGAAAACATACTTCGCGGCGTGCCTCGTTGTATCTGAGGCAGCTGGCGCACCAATATTTGTCCCGGCCTATTAGAAGCTCGCTGGTGACCACCGCGCGTCTGTACACCTCGCTGTCCATCGCCTTGCCGTCCTCATCTGCAAACAGTACAGTACAGTTTTACTTGATTTCGTCGGAAAGTATGATTGCTCGACGGATAAAATATTTTTAACGTGAATTAATTTTCAAGCGGGACGTGTAAAATATGAGCTGCAAAAACTTGCGATCTTCGTGCGTACCCTTCTCGTTAGATCGACCGGTCTCGATCGGCACGCATATGTCGCAAAATGTTTCCTTGCGTTCGGTAACGTGCTCGCACTCGAGGCACGTCGTACGCAACAAGCTCACCCCCTCGAAATCCTCGGAAATGAAACACTTTTTGCTCTCCGGCCGATGAGAAAATAGTTCGCCGTTGCTCCCGGTGTACTCAGCGTGACCGTTCTCGAAGGGTCTGGAAGGTACGGCGACTCCGTTTACGTTCGTTTGTATTAGTGACGTTGTACTTCCTCGGGTGGATTTTTTCTTCTTCCAAGACTTTCGAAGGGCCCGCTTACCGGAACCACTGCCCTCCGATTGCACATCGGTCATACGGTCAGCGGTAAAATCCGCTAGGCCACCGTTACTCTGACCGAATTGACTTTCCCTGTGCCTCACCAGTAATTGAAACGTTTCCCTAATATTATCAAGTAGACAGACCAACAGCTCGTGAGCATCCTGCTGCTGATTTCCCTCGAATATTGGATTCACCTCCCTGAAATTAACGTTGCAACAATTAATCACTGACGCATTAAAAAAAAAAAATCGTCTTCCATTTTGTAGCCGTTATTTGAAGGATGATAAATCGTATAATTAGGCCTTAAGGTGCATTAGCGGTCTTAGTGTGCTAACGTCAACTTTAAGCACGTTTTTGGACGATTAAAAAGGTCTTCTCGGAAATCTTACTGCGCGAGCTTACACTTTGATCAATTCACCGAAAAACGTGTCCGAATATTTTTTCCGAAAAGTGCATAGTTACGGAATCGAGGCCGGGGCTCAAATTGACCCTGTATGTACTTAATCATTCGCTATGGAGGTGTGCACCAAGGATTGATATAACATGCGTTTCTAATATTCTTCGATTCACGATTAAAAAAAGAAATTCTCGGGTATTATTGTACTGCGAAGAAAACGATCAATAGTATTTTTTTTCACCTTAGAGCCTGTAAAAATGCATCCGGTTGATAGGGTTCGCTGCTTTCGCGAGCCTCGGAAACTCTTAGCGCCATGAAAAGATCATGCAGCTTCTCCGTGGCGACTTGTATGCGCGGTTTATTGAGCTCTCCGACTCCGGCCAAAGCCAATAGATCTTTGCTGCTGTAACTGCGACTTCCGCTTGCCGTTAACGATACACCTGTTCTGCCGAGAGACGACGATTTCACCTGCGAATAAATTATCATCGTGACGTTTTATTAGAACAAACAAAAAACGTCGAGAAAATTATTGCAATTAAATTGATCGAGATTGATTGCTCTCACCTTAGTCTGCAGTTGTTTCTCATTCAAATTCGAGAGATCGGTCGCTAAGTGATGCAGGTTGTGCAAGAAAGACGGAGCGAAGCGAAGCGTGTAAATAACGCTGTTGAGGAAGCAAGTATTGCCGAGATTGCACAGTGTAGCTATTCTCAAACCGTCGGAGCCAGCTCCAATGTAGTCGTATGTGGGATCTTGGTGGTGGCCCAGTTGACTTCGATATCCATTCAACATCCTGCTTGAGCCTTTTGGATTGTCATAAAAAAAATTGTTTAATCACGAAAAATAAAATCGACGCTGCAATAAAATTGTTCCGACTTCCGAACAGACTTTCGAAGTTGTTAAATAAAACGATTACGATCCCGTAAATATCGATAAACCTCATATAGGAGGATACTAATTGTTACGTACACTCCAATGGCATTTTTCTTCGGGTCCAAATTTTGTAACGATGTAAAAAAAATTGATCTCCGAAACGCGAATACCATTCACAAAATCGAAACGAATTAAACAATAATTGATAAAAAAAGAATAAGAATTTAAGCACTATAAGTCTTCTCCGATACTTGAACCACAATAAACTTCTGCGTGAGTCTTGCACACGAGTTTCGGAGCAAAGATTATTTTATACCAATGTAAATAATTAAATTCCGTTACAGTATGCAAAATCCATCTTCAACTTCAGAATACTTTCTTTCTTTCCCATACGGTCAGTTTAATTTGCGCTCCGTCAAGCAGCACAATCTGCTCCAAAATGTTATCGTAACTCTTAGCTCGACCTATCCATATCTGTTTGGAGTCGGCACAAAAAAAATGTACCCCAGGATGTTTGAAATAAATATCATTAAATTCTATCTCTCCGACAAGTAAACGCAAGCAACAAAAATGAGCGAAGACAAAATCTGTAGCTTCGTGCCATGAAAATAATTTGCTCCGAAAGACATCTCGTTGTAGGAATTTCATTAATCGTGCATCGTGACTGCAAAAGCATGAAACTCCCGAAACCCTCGTAACCGGACTACCCAAGTGTACGAAGATATCTCTCAGTGCGCAATATTTTTTCATCCAAATTTTGAACCTTCAATTATTTTGCAATTACAGATCGAAATGTTTTGATTATTATTATGATTATATTTTTCGTGTACAGCCAAGCCGCCGAGCCACATAGTCAGAGGACTCACCGTAAGGAAGATCCTGACCCACGAAGAAGCCCCCTCGAGTAGATGTGTGAGGGGGCTGCAAAATCGTCCTGCTAAAGGTATGCTCGCGTCGTGGGAGGGACAGGCAAAACTTTTTCCTTGGAGGAACGGATCGTTCATCCGAGTCTTCTTCTGCTTCTAATACTGTCATTTTTCGCTAACCTAAAATCGTTTTTTTTGTCGTGTTGTAATATTATAAAAAAGCGTTGTAACACGAACGAATTAACACTTAGACCGAACGTGCGAGGTTTCCGACGATCAGACTCGAACCCGTACGCGACAAAAAAAACTGCGAGGAAATTGTCGCCGACCGACGAGAGACAAATAGATGTATCAACAAGTTCGCGCAATAATAACGATAGCGAGAGAAAGAATGAAAGGACGGAAGAAAAAAAAACAACTAGATAGACGAGCGAACGAGTGTGACGGACGTAGCGGAGAGCATCTGGCAGTGGCCAAGACTACGTGCGAGCTCTCCTTCGGACATAAATATTAAAGTAGGGTGTGTGTGCGCGTTTGAGAATTCATCGTCTTACTTACGTATTATCGGGTAGAGGAGTCATGGAATAAATAAGTTTACGGATAATGCGTCACTTTCACCGAAATGAATTCGCGCAATGAATTAATAAACTCGGGAGCTGATGCTGTGTTTTTTTTTTTTTTTCCAAAATATAATTCGTAAACACGGGACTACATTTTACACACGTTCGATGAAAAAAATCTTAACAGCGTTTCGAGAATCTCTTTCTTTTTTGTGCTCTTTTTTTTGTCTTTTTTTTCACTCTTTTCCAATGGCCATTGCCCGTTTCGCCTATTGTAGAGTGTGTTTCTTGCTCGGGTTCCGGGGTTCACACCCCGCAACGCCTCTACTCGCGTAACGTTTCCTTTTGGCGTTCCAACCGTTCAGAGAGCGCGACGAGACACACAAAACTCACAACGTCGATCGGGAGAGCGAAGGAGTTTTAGCAAAACTCGAGTTTTCAACCTCGAACCGAGGCCCGCTCGCTCGACGGCACGCGACAGTCTCTCGTCCAGTTGTCCGACCAATAGCGCGCCGATGCCTGATGCACTTTTACGCGGAGCCGCAACTGTCGTCCAATCGCTGACGGCGTAGCATAGGCTCTGCGATGCAGGTCGATGCACACAACTGGAATGGTTCGCATCCAACAAGAAAGCTGGCATCAGCGTCGAAAATCGCAAACCCGCACTTCGGTGGAGTAAGCCAGACTCGGTTCGTGCCGTTTCGTGCTTTATCGCGACCCTCGCGGTAGATTTTTGTTTATCGCTGTCACAGCCGTACGTTATTTCGTTGACGATTCATTCCGCTAGCCATGGCAGCCGAGGAAGCTTTCGAACAGGTTCGTCTATCAAGTTACATTACCAATTCTAATTCTTGTTAAAGAATTTTCATTTTTCTTGAGTTTCGTTGAACGAACCGGCATTTCCGACCAGTTTATATTTACGACTGTGTTAAAATTTTATTTTCTTTCTCTTTGTCAGTGAAAAGAAACTTGCGACAGTTTGAACAAAAATATAACCTTACCTTGGCGGTTTCAAAGAAATTGTTATTTGTATGGTAAGGGCGTGGAAAGGGAGTGCTTGACGAGGGTGAAATTGCAGCACGAGCCACAGCCAAGTGCGGCTTGGCTGTGGCTTGGCTGTGGCTCGAAGACTCGACAAACATGCTTACTTTCTTTCGTGTGCCCATGCCGTGCATATTATTTTTCCTAACAAAGTCACAACAATTAAGATTTTCATTATTGGGAAGTCTGTACAGAGAAGTACTTTCTCGCCCTAGTACGAGAAAAAATACTATATTGTGTTTGTAACATATTCTTAGTATTTTTCTTGTATGCGATGTAGAAAAGCCCATTATTGCTCTCACTCCAAACAACGGAAAGCGTTAGGAAAAAATAATTGTTTGCAATTTTGTGAATTATTATCATGAAAGTACACTTACGAGTTTTGTGTTACAGTTTGAGGACGAGGAGACTGAAATTCCGCTCGGCGGTACTCTGCCCAGCGGACGCAAGCGGCTGTTTTCCAAAGAGCTGCGATGTATGATGTACGGTTTCGGAGACGATCAGAATCCCTACACGGAGAGCGTGGATCTGCTCGAAGATTTGGTCATAGAATTTATCACGGAAATGACCCACAGAGCAATGGAGATTGGCAGAACGGGTAGAGTTCAAGTGGAGGATATAATATTCTTAGGTAATATTTTAGATGAAGCCAGGTCAAGCAAAATTACGGAAGCAAATAATTGTAATTATGTTTATTTGTTTTTTTTCCAGTGAGAAAAGACGCAAGAAAGTTTGCCAGAGTGAGGGATCTTCTGTTGATGAATGAAGAGCTCAAGAAGGCTCGCAAGGCATTCGACGAAGTTAAATACGCAGGTACAGTCGCTCAGTAGAGTTATATTCTGCGAAATGAAATACTTTACCGACGGTGTTTTAAGTGCCTGAATAAAAAAAAAAATTATGTATATAAATTTCTTTTTATCTCGCGTTAAACGCAATTTCGTTTGTAGTGGCACTGTTACATTTCACACGTTTATTTTGTTTCTGTGAGTGTTAGTGACCCTGTGTTGCCTTGGGTTGTGCAATGTCTTTATGGAATGAAGTCCTCTTGATTAAATTTTAAAGATCCATATTGCAATTGTCGATTTGTCAACTCGATATATTCACCGATAAACTGTCCGAGAAAAGAAATGTTAGAACGTTCGTTCTCGAACAAATGGTACTTTTCTATGGATGTTAGTCACCCTGTATAGCCTTGGGTCGTACTATTTCTTTATGGACTGAGAGTCTTCTTGATTAAATTTTAAAGATCCATGTTGGAATTGTCGATTTGTCAACGCGATACATTTACAAGCGAAAAACTGTTCGAGAAAAGAAACGCTACAACGTTCGTTCACGAAAAATGTTACGAAATAAATTATTCGAATGTAAACGATCTTAATATAAGTAGAAAGGAAATAATTAGTTTTTATTTTTTATCAAAGAAAATCGAAGGAATGTCTGGGCTCGTAATCGTGTTGTAAGATTTGGAATTGTTTTATTTCCGCGTTACAGTAGTGGTATGTGCTCGCCGCAATCGGCAACATTGCGGCCGTCCGTGTCCGTACATTTGCGGATATACAATCCTATTAAGAATTATGTTCCTGACGAAAAAAAAAAAATATATATATATATGCAAATGTGTTTATGAAATAAATATTTCGAGAATGCATGGGAAAGCGCATAACTCACGATGTTTCACAGCCCAAATTCCCCAGATCGTCGAACCTAGAATAAAGCCCACAGTCACCCTGTATGCACGAATGCACGACCGTATGTTTACAAAGTTTCGTCGTGTTGTAATGTTTTTTTAATTTTTGTGTTTTTTGTCCAAAGTTTAGAGTACCCATAGTAGTGTTTTCCTCTCGAAAAAGCTGCACATCATAGCTTCGACGAGTTTTCATTGTCTACCGGTGATGTCATTTACGGCTTGTTTTGCCGACAGAATAACGTCGTTCAGGCCAACACCTTGATACGAGGAGCCGCACAACGCTAGAGGAAGCTTGTGAGCTGATATGTAATTTTGGATTCTGAACAAACGCTGTTTATGACCGACGACATGCTGCGGAATGCAGTCCTTCAGTATTGCCACGTTGTGTGACGTTGGATCGGCTTTTATTCCCAGAATCTTCTTCACATGATCCAGCGCGACGGATAGCAAGTAATCTTCGTTGGGCGAAGAACCGAAGTACTCTTGAAACCAAGCACCGCCCATCATTACTGTCAGTACCTGTTGATTTTAGGAAGCAGAAAATACCTTTTATGTCGAATAGTGAGTTATTGCCATAGGCGAATTATTGCCACAGTCGAATTATTGCCATATATTGCCACAGATCCTCGTTCGTTAATTTATTGGGCCATTAATTTGATCCGCGGAAAAAGAGCAGATCACGAGAAAATATCAAGAAAACGAAATTGTGAATGCGTCGAGAGTGAATGAGTTAAAAAAATATTTTCAAACTTTTTTTCCGGCATAGATATTTTTAGCAATTGAACATTTTGGCACGGTTACATTGACTTGGATAGCCATCATGATACGATATCCATTGTACTAGGTCAGCGATATACTCGCGCTATATCACGCTGAGAAAAGAAATCGATTGAGTCAACATAATGAGCGCTTACGAATGGCGAAATAAATTTTTGGTTTATCGAACGAAATAATTGTCATAGTAAGTAAAGAAACATTCGATTCGGCGGCCTCTTAGTTTGATCACCGAGGTATTCCTTTTGATCGACCAAACATTTGTTTCGCCATCCGTAAGCGCACATTTTCTTGACTCAATCGATTTTATTTACCTTGTACACATCGATTACTTAGGATTTCAATGCCAATTTCAATTTTATCGAATTTTCTTTTTTTCCTCGAAATGTAAATATATCTTGTCATTCAAGCTTGATAACGAAAAAAACAAGTACTTGTTAATTAAATTTTTTAAAAAGAATCGTGTATTTATTATTACGATCTCGTTTAGATTTCATCGTACGTACCGTGGAGGATTCGTTCGGGAAGACGCACGAGTCGAAGATTACTCCCAGTATCGGTAATCTTTCTTTGGGTGGAACGAGAAAACCGAATGCATCGAGGGGTAAACATTTGCCCGGGAATTCGAGATTGACGACGGCCACGGTGACCATAGGTATGGCCGACAGTTCTCGAGCCAGCTGAGGATGCTGTCTCTCCAACAGCGGTGCCAAGTTCTTGGCCGACAGGGCGGAGATAACTCGCGAACACGTTCGCGTCTCCTTGCCGACCTCCAGATCAACGGAGTCCGGTCGAAAAGTTATCTTGCCGCATCGTTCGTTCGATCGTACGTCGACACCTTGAGACTTAACGCGATCGGTCAATCGCCGAGGCAGTTGCTCCAGTCCGCCTTTCAATCCCCAAACGGACCACTTTTCTCTGTCCGCCAATTCGACCGAGTTGGCACCGGCTCTCTCCCCTCCGCCTACGACCTTTCCGTCGCTGGTCGAAGATTCTTTCTTCGAAAATAATTTCTTAAGTCTATTAATCAGCAGACCCTTCGTGATGGATCCGTGCTTCTGTTCGGCCTCGAACAACGAGGCCATCAGAAAATTGACGCTTATTTTCTTCGCATCTCCGGCACAAATGCCGCAGAGCATCGAGCTTATGAGATTGTCGGCAACGTCCTTGCCCAGCCTTCTCTCGGCGAAGCTGTACATGCTCTCGTCTTCGATCGTCACTCTCGGCGATCTCAGATCGTTCCACAGTGCGCTTATCAACGGCCGGTCGAAAGGCTCGAGAGTTCTGAACATGCTGCTCAGAGAGTTTGGCAAGAGATGCAGTTTGTCGCCGACATAGATCATACGATTTTTCGCCGACGGATGACTCGACGGTATCGGCACCAGTTTGTCCGTGAGATCCAGACGGTCTATGAGATTCAGTGTGTTGTTTGCCGATGCAACATTCGGCCTTCTCACGGTCCTCGGACCCATCTCGAATATCGTTCCGTTCGGAGATTTCTTGCTTCGAATCCATCCGCCCAATCTGTCCGACGACTCTAACAACACGAGGGAACCCAGCCGTTTCTCGGACGCGTAAAAGGCCGCGGAGAGGCCGGATATACCGCCGCCCAGTATCACAGTCATTTTTCCGCAAAGTTTTTAGCTGTAAAAAACATAAATTTCGAATTGTTATCGACCATTGAAATTATGTAATTTTCTTTTTTTCTTAAATTTTTGACAACAGCCTATTTGCAAATGATATTCAAAGCAAACTGGCAAACGGCGGCAACGAAGCTCTAACATAACATAAGGTGTAGGTTATGTTACAGCAACTCTAATTACGAATCGTTGCTCTATAATTTTATTGTTAAACATCGATAGTTACTTGGAAGTAACTGAAAGATTCAAATTTACTTTGAGATCAATCTATTTTTCCTGCAGTGTAAACAGTTTTTTTTTGTTTAAGTCTGTTCGTTTAATCGACGGAAAAAAACGATTGAAAGTAAACAAATTTGACCTTCAAATACTATCAAGTTTAGTTATCGAGTTTAACTGCATAATTCGAAAAAAAAATGCCCACCATTGGTCCGCTTTCATCTAAGGTTCTTAGTTCTAAAAAACTCAATCGGCAGGTGGGGCGGGGGGATTCTTCAATGACCTTCGCATATCAAATCGAAAACGAAAAATATACGAAAATAATTATACATACCGAACAATCACGGTCGTGTCTAAAGTTATTATTTCTGCAGGGATTTGATAAATTCGTGTAATTCAAGGTATATTTTGTATCTACTCAATAAGGCAGAAGCTATATATGAACGGGCGAATGGTAAAACAGGTTTCGGGAGTTCGAGGGTTCGAGGCTTTGACCGTTGTACCATGCGTTAGTCCGCGCAGCGACCCGCGGCGACGCCACACTCTCCTCTGAAGCCAAAATGGCGCCACGCAAGAAAAGTGTCAGATCTCCGCGTGCTTCGTTGACCAGTGTTTTTGACAAGGAGAACAGTTACCTGCGAGGCTGGAGTGATTATCAGACGCGCGTGCGACGACGGGACACCATCAGGAATGGAAGAACCCGAGCGGTGAGTCGATCATAGATTTGTTTTGTCGTACTCGCGGTTCTCATCCATGCGTCGCTACTTGTTGCACACAGGGCAGTTTGTTTTTTTACCTTTGATGGCAAATCGATGAGTATTCGGTAATTACAATGTGTGCCAATATACGTCCTGTTTATGAATTTCGAAGATGCTCGCGGAAATACGTGTTTAATTCTCTCACCCATAAGATATGAGAAGCATGAGGTTACACCAGCTAGAGAGTACGAAGAATTTTCGAGCATCGAGCGACCGAGTGCCAAATCCAGGAACGACTTGTCGTTTTGTTTCGATCGGATTTCTTGTTTTCTTTATTTAACGATCATTGACATTTCGACATACAAATTATACCGCATGTACGGGACATTTCCCGAAGGCGAATTTCCTATCGAGGAACATATCTTCCCACGCCCATTGACCGGCCGTTGAGTATCGAAGATTTGAATTTTACTCGGAGTGTTACGGCGGCGCTAGATGGCACCCTCGACGGCAGATGGCGCCAGACGCGCCGTTCACAGTTATCCCGCAATTCATAGGGCTTTTTTGTATACAAGTAGATTTGTGTTATCACTTTAAAGTTTATTACTGATAATGCAATACGAATAT
Source organism: Ichneumoninae sp. A BG-2022a (assembly GCA_030522665.1). Lineage (NCBI taxonomy): Eukaryota > Metazoa > Arthropoda > Insecta > Hymenoptera > Ichneumonidae > Ichneumoninae sp. A BG-2022a. The sequence goes on from JAPYZC010000953.1 coordinate 21,063, forward strand.
GAACTGAAAAAAATTATTTGAATTTGTTTTATATCGATACTTTACCCTTTATGTTTTAGTATGGGCGTAAAATTGCCATAGAAATTATTGGATTCAAATAATTTTTTTTGATAAAGTGTAGTGGGTAGTTTTTTTTGTTTACTAGTAACACTTTTCCGTAATTGGGTATGTGGTGGCCACTGTACCTGTTCTGCTAGACATTAACAAATCGAAGAAACCTCGACTACTTTTTTTAAATGAAAAAAGGATTTTTTGAGGTGACTAAACGAGTATAAAACTTTCTTAATGGTAGCGCTACATGGCACTCTTGACGGCATATGGCGCCAGGTCCGCCGTTAAAAGATATCGTGTAATAGTCAAAACCATAAGGGGAACTTGAGGAAAAAAAGGAAAAAAGAATCCCGTAATTGAGCGGGAGTTCGAACTCTGAGGATTGGTGTTTGTAATCGAAGTATCGAATACGAAGACTCACTTGGAATGACCGACCGAATTGGCGCATGTTTTCTACATTTCCCTGCACCCTCGTGCAAATGCGATACAGTATTTGGGAGGGGGGGAGGGGGGGGGCAACATCGACTGCAGTCGCGACCTTTAAAGCGATGAATTGGAAATATTGATGCGAATAGCTAAATGGTTCACAGAAAGTTAACGCCTTGAAAGTTGAATTACGAAAAAATATATCCCTCAATTCATAGACATTTTTATACAGGTAGATTTCTGTTATCGCTCCAAAGTTTATTACTCATAATGCAATGCGAATAAAATAAAATAAAAGTTATTAGAATTTGTTTTATATCAAATCTCCAGCCTTTATGCGTTAGTATGGGCGTGAATCAAATAGGCGTAGAAATAATTGGAATCGAATGATTTTTTGAATAAAATTTAGTGGATTTTTTTTGTCTACTGGTAATACTTTTCCGGAATGTCTGGGCATTACTAGGCATTAACGGATTGAAGAAAGTTCGACTAATTTTTGAAAATGAAAAAAGAGTTTTCTGCGGCGACAAAATGGGTATGAAACTTCCTTAATGTATCTTAAATTCGACTACGAGATCGCTTAGTCTACGAGTCTTCTAATAGGTAAGAAAGGTGGATCGAAACGAGTCGATATACGGCCGAGGGACATCCTCTCCTTGCAAGGTCGTCTACACGTGGTGGAATCCTCCGCATCTCGTCAGGTTCGTTGTTCCATTATTGCGAACGGTTCGCTGTTCTGCCCACCTTAGGTTCCCGTGGATCTCCTCTGCGCCTCGGCTTCGCAAACACGTTTGGCTCAACCGCTCGCGCTCGCCTCTCTTTCTCTATCGCTTTCTGTTTTCATTTCTCCCACCACGTGGGCTACCGTCCTCTCTCTCTGTCCCGCTGTTTTCGCCGCCAGTCCAGTACTTCACTCGCACTTCGAGTGGCGCTCCGAGTGAACAGCTCGCCCGTCTATTATCAGTGTTGTTTCGATCGTTGTAAGGCGCGCGAGTGATTGTTCCACGTTGGATATCAAAAGATTCAACAAATCGTTAAGTTTCTCATACCAACAGTGTGCGATATCTTTATCCGTTGTGAATTACACTGTCGTCGCTGTTTGTGTGATTTATGTAAGATTTTTTTTTATTCTCAACTTTTTTTGCGCAAAAGTTACCTTTGTAACCTTGAATGATTCGATTGATCGAACGAAATTTTTTTTAACGAAAACGAGCATCGACGGTTCGGGAATAATATGGGGGATTTGTTTATCGTATCAAATAAAAAAGGCATTGTAGATAATAAAATTGAATTTCGTTTTTTGTTTTATTGAAACAAAATTTAAGGGGATAAGTTTACTTTCTTCAATTTTTGGATATAAATTACTTCCGGTACATTTGGCTTCTCCGATTTCTCACCCGTCGCGTTTCATCCAGTCTACTCTTCATGGCATTAGAGCTTTCGAATTGAAATATCCTGCGTCTTATCATTCCGGTAATTCTGCCTACATACCAGACCTTAGAACCGTTACGAAGTTAATCAATCCGCTCGGACAATTAACCCAATTGCCGGTTGACCGACGATCGTCCTTAATGCACTATAACCGGCAGCGAATAAACTCCCATAGCAAATATCGCAATCACAGCGAATATTCAATCCTAGCTTCGGAAAATCACCGTGATACAGCATGATAAATATATCCCTCGGTAGTAACAAAATTAACAAGAATGTACATGAGTTTCTTATTTACTCGCCGCATTTCGTAGTATTATTTACCTTCGCAGTGTTGTATACAGAGTGTATCGTAGGCCTTCTATAGTATCGAGAATTTCGATCTGGAATTTTGTGATCCTACATATATATATATATATATATGTGTATATACATATATATTTTTTTCTTCGAGCCTTCCTCTCGCGAGTATATCTCCGGTGGAAAAAAGTAACGAGTCACCTTGTCCCAACCAGTTTTGCGAAAATAAAGTGACCCGAGACTGGAAGGCATCAAACGGCAATGTTGGTCGAGGGGGGAGCGCCCCGTTTCGTCTTTGAACGATCGAATGTCGTTGTTTGAATTTTGTTTTCCTTTTCTCCTATGCTCCCTGGACGCGCGGCGTTCGCTCGTCGACAGGCTCGCCACTAGAACCCTCGGAACTTTTACGCCGTCGGCCGCTCGGCGAAACCGTCTTCGCTACTGTCCTCCGTTGAACGAAACGTTTCACTGGAGCGCGCAATTAGCAAAGTAGTACGATCACGGTGACTCGGTTCTCGGGTATACAGAAGTAGAGTTTTAACGCGCATATCGCAAGACTGTAATGAATCCAGACCGGGATACTGCGAGCAGGGTCTAATTCGCGGTTTGAAGATTGAAAAAAAAAAATGTTAAATAGAAAAGAAAAAAAAACCATCGTTTCCTAGGCGACTTTGACCTACCTAGCTGGGAACGCTATATAATCTACGACTTTGCGCTCGCGCGGGATTCACGATGCTTTTCGTTGTGCAATTAAGAAGAAAAAGAAACGAAATTGGTAGAAATGTAGAAATGGTGGATGAAATTGTGGGGTTGTTTTTTTAGTCACTGTAAATGGTTTTTAGCCTGAAGGATCGCAAATGCGGATCTGTCGGACGGCGGATTTTAATTGTACTTTTAGTAACTCAATAAGGCGTCTCCGTTGCTTCAATTTTTGTTACAGATTTCGCTTTTTTTCCGAAAGAAATTTGCAATTGCATTTATTTCGGGAAAAGGTGTGAAAAAAATATGGAATTTCGGTGTTAATAAAATTTGTAAGAAGCACTTCGTGACGATGTTCGCACGATTCAAGTTAATTTGGTTAATAGTTTCGACGAAATCGTGACACTGATAAGTAGAAGATAAACAGATTTAAGAAGGTAAATTAATTTAGAACGAAAAAAATCGAGGCTATCCAGCTTCGGAGGTTGTGCTCGAGTAAAGCTTGTTATTTTCTATGGTATCTTCATCTCGCTCGTCGTGACATCCCTCACAGGGAGATGAAGAATGTAAACCGAGTCCGGACAGTTCTCGGGGCTTCGTAAATTCGATTAGAGAATCCGTACGTTCGCGCGGGGTTCAGACATGAATGAATGAGGTCGTGTAGAATTTCGACTTTTTTCCCCGAGTGTGAAATACTATACGCGAAGAGGAATACGCATATGCCGTAATCTTAGATAACAATAATGGCCGTGAATAATTGTATGGTTACTTTTTTTCTAAAAAAAGGAAAATTGCTATATATAGGACAGACTTGGGTAAAACGGGACATAAATTCTGTTCCGATGAGTTCGGAGCTGTAAAATCAGGGCAAAATCGGTTATCTTTTGATATTTTCTAATTCGCACCGATTTAGAAGGTACTCTATTGTACCGCGCATGCGCATTACGTTCAGTTCACATTTTGCTCAAGTACCCCTCACTTTCTAATGTCCTTAAGGAGCTTCGCCGTAAGGAATTTCAATGTTTTTCCCCGACCGTCAAACACTATCCTCGAAAATTAATACACTTGTACTGAAATTGTAGATAACAATACAGCCCTTAAAACATTCTTCGGTCACACTTTGCAAAAAAAAAAAAAAAAAAAAAAATTATTCTATAAAAGTTAACCTTTGGCCAACCCGAACGCAAAATAGGGCGTCTCTCGATATTTTTCTATTCACACCGATTTAGGAGCTACCCCATCGTAGCGCGCATGCGCATTACGTCCAGTTCTCATTTTGCTCAAGTTTTCCGCACTTTGTACAGTGTCCTTAAGGGGCTTCGCCTTGGGATAACAAATAAAAGATTCTATTCTATACGCATCTATCTACGTACTTTTATGTCTACAACGTACTCGAGGTTCTCGACTCAATAGCCTGTGCGAGTCGATAGCATTATGCAACTTATAGGCGTACGATGACCGACTTATGAGAGTGGAATGTTTGTCACGCCCGGGTAGAACCCAACAAGGCCTCGCCACGTGCTCGCATATTCGTCGCACGGTTCTAGAATACCGTGTCGATTTATTTTCAAACTTTCACAATACATCGTCGCCACTGATATCGTAAATCATTTATTATCGATTACACCTAAACTTTAGTGACTTAAAGCAACAAAAATACAACTTTCTTCCTAGGTTCGTTTTTCAAAGCATTATTTTCCACACTGGTCTTTTAAAAATGAATCCTCTTTCGAATTTGTTATATTTATCGTTTCCGTAACTATTGCTTTTTGTATACAAAGGTAAAAAAACCACATATCTTTTTTCTATCCAAAATTCATCGAAAATCGCGCAGTTACGAATGTAATTTCTCTTCGGTAATAAATCAATCGATCGGTACGTATAAAAATTTGTGTAAAACTTACAAGTTCGTGTCACCGATAATGGC
>JAPYZC010000955.1:0-30210 GCA_030522665.1 Ichneumoninae sp. A BG-2022a
GTAAATCAATGATATATGAACTGGGCCATATTCCCCACTTTTACCCTATACATATATACAAGCACTTTGTAACACGAGGAAGTACCGAGTCACTGGGATACTATATACCTCGGTTGCATTTGCTCTTTACGCCACGCTATAATCATGAGATAGGAGTCGTTAAAAGTTCCGAGGAAACGACGCCGCGCTTCTCGTCCCAGACGACCGTTGCAACTTGTAATTCAACTAAGTGCGAATATGTCGTTGCTGGGAGGATATTACGCCGCCGGTGAGAGAAGGCCATCGGTACAGTGTAACGTCGTTTCTTGATCCGCGTCCTTGTTCGAATCATTAGCATTTTTAATGTCGCACGCGGAACGCACCGGCGAGCCTGTCGCGAAGGCTTTTAATTAGCATCGTGAAAGCGACGAGAGGAATCGCTCGAGGCTGAGTGGGAGAATCGGAAGCCGTTAATTGCGAAATGCAACGCACCTTTGCGTTACGGTGGGCAAAAAACAACGGCTATGTGCGCGTAATCTTGGAACGGTGGGTCGGCAAAGTCCCGAGTCGAGGTGGCTAAAAGGATTCGGCAATAAACAACGATGAGTCTTGAAATTAGGTATTACGCGGGGCGTCGCGCAATCTGCATAAAAATTCCCCCATGGCGAATGGCCCGGAGGAAGCCATTGGCTCGGGGGGTTGTTCCTGCCCTGGAAGTCTGCCCGATGGATTAGCGTTGTACCTACTAACCGCCGAAAGATGCGGAGTTGGAGAGGAACGTGAGAAAAAAAGCAGCCAAAGTCCTGGACCCTTTTTTACTTACGCTTGGTGGCAGAGTAGTGCGGGGTGTCTTTTAATTTTAATATGCCACGATCGTAAATATCAATGCGACGACTTTTATCGACCTTTCATGGTTGTTAGACCTGGCGAGGGACATTAAGGAGGGGTGACGGTCCACCTAATGTACCCGGCGAAGAGAAAGGTCTTGAAGAATCTCGGAGGGTCGAAACATCGCATCGAATCCGGGACGTCTTATTTTGTTGAGAAGAGAAATTTATAGGGGAGAGCGGGGCAAAATGGCACACCGGGGCAAAACGGGATAATGAGACAAAACACAATTCTCCGATAACTTTTGGATGGTGGCGATGGTGGTGGGTGGGGCAAAACGGTTTTGAAAAGCCGGATCTATCGTTGGGACAAAATGGGGCATCTAAAAATTATTGGAAAATTGAGTTTTGTCTTCAGTGTCCCGTTTTGCCCCGCTGTGCCATTTTGCCCCCGTCTCCTCTAGCACGAGTTTGGATCGTTCGTATCGTGGGTTTTTGTGAGAGGTGATTTGCAATAGAGTCATTGCAATTGCACGAACAGAAACATAGAAATTGTCACCAGGCTCGTAACTTGGGATCTTTTATCAGATCCGTAAATGGCGTCCAGATGCTTCATCAAAGTATGGAAAAAGTCCCACATCGCAAGTTTCTCTTGCGATGAGCATAAGAGTCTGGTTCCTATGACCACATTTTTTTCTGGTCGCACGGAACAGCAATCCGATAGCTGTTTTGGCCTGAAGTCAAACGGACCATCTCAATTGCTCGTTCGACCAGGAAATCCAAAATTTAATCACCCTCTTAAAACTGTTACCACTGTGATGTATTTTCCTAAATGCAACGACGCAAGCACAACGTCTCTATGTGCATCATGATAGACCTAGAAACGTGCGCAAGACCGTCAGATCTTTCGTCAATTGTTTCCGATGCATCGATTATACAGCAATGCACGCAATGCATTGTGACTTCCATGCTCTGCTGCTCTTATCTTTTACCTTATTTGATCCCATTTTTCTCGCCAAGACAAAAAAATTCTGATCCCTAATACAATCTAGATAGATAGATACAAGCGTTTATTTCGTGTTCTGAGGCCGCAGCCCTCTAAGAACACCGTGCCAGTACAAAATAAGCAACATATTAAAAAACAAGAAAATAATAATACGGAAGCAAAATAACAGAAAAATAATAGAATACAATAATGATGCAAACGCAAAAATAAAACGCCAATAATAGCAAAACAATAATAGAGAAAAAATAACAGAAAATAATAATAATAGAGTACAATAACAATGAAAAGGCGAATCTACACTATCTATGATGTATTTTTCAAAATCCAACGATGCAGACACATCGCGTCTCCGTGCATCATGATGGACTTAGAAACGTCAGTGAGACCACCGGAATGCACGCAATGCATCGTGACTTTCATGCTCTGCTGCTTTTATCTTTTTCCTTATTTGATACAATTTTTCTCCTCAAGACTTAAAAAAAAGCTCATCCCTCTATAATACAATGCACACTCTCTATGATGTATTTTCCAAAATTCAACGATGCAGACATAACGCGTCCGTTCATCATGGTGGACTTAGAAACGTATGTGACACCGCCTGAGCTCTTGTCGATTGTTTCCGATTCACCGAACATGCAGCAATGCACGCAGTGCATCGTGACTTTTATGCTCTGCTGATTTATCTTTTTCCTTATTTCATTCAATTTTTCTCCCCAAGACTTAAACAAAATTCTGATCCCTCTATAATATAATCTACACAGTCTATGATGAATTTTCCAAAATTCAACGATGCAGACACAACGCGTCCGTGCATCATGATGGACTTAGAAACGTATGTGAGACCACCGGACCTCTTGTGGGTTGTTTCCGATGCACCGATCATGCGGCGATGCACGCAGTGCATCGTGTCTTTTATGCTCTGCCGCTTTTATTTATTTTTTTCCTTATTTCGTCCCATTTTTGCCCAAGACCTTTTTAAAAATGCTGATCCCTCTACAACATAAGGTACACTCTCTGTTTTCCAGAAGCAAAAGGTCGAGGACAAAGTGGTCCAGGAGGACGCGCAAGAAGCTGCCGGCTCAACCCCACGTAAGTGTATCTAATTACCCTGGCGTTTACGTCAACGTTTACGGTGATTTACGGCAAAATTGTGGCATCGACCTTCGCCCGGCGCATTACCACAACCACCACACGACTACATAACTACCAGAGATACCGGAGAATCAGACTCCACGGCAATTCGCGAGCGAGACAGACGGTATACCACAGGCACATACGTATAGAGCCGTAGTACAGTATAGTGTAGAGTCCAGCTAAAAACTGTACAGGAGGTTTTGGTCATTCATCATGAAGCCGGCGTCCCGAAGCGCCCGAGGGCCAGTCGTAGGAATGAAAAGGGGAGGAATATAATCCGCTGGACAGACTAATCGCGCTGACCGGGACTCTATATCCTCCACTATAACTTTTGCTCTACGTATTATCTCGAATAATTTTACCTTGCATCGGGAACCGCCGCCGATTTCACCGCGCATATCTTATCTACTCGCCGAGCTGATGAAATTTTTTTGTTTAATTATTTTTTATCATTTTTTTTACGAGATGGAAGTTAGCAACGTTGCTCCAATATTATCGTCAGCCGATGTCACCTTTCTCAAACAATTTATTTTCCTGCGAATAAATTTAAAAAATATTATTTTATTATATTATATGATTATTATTATATATATGTAATTTTTATTATTATAAATATATTGTTATTATTATATTAATATATGACATTACATTGTATTATCGGCTGGCATGGAAAGCAACTTTCGGCGAAATATGATGATAATTTCGTTGGAGCATCGTTGCTAATTTTTATGACCTTTTTTTGTTTTTTTTTGTGTACCTTTAATGACGAAGGGCTTTGGCGCAAAGTTTCAACGACAGAGAGGCGACAGGGCCAGTCGTAGACATAAAAAGGGGGGAATATAATCCGCTGGACAGACTAATTGCGCTGACCGGGACTCTATATTATCCACTATAATTTTTGCTCTACGTATTATCTTGAATAATTTGACCTCGCATCGACAACCGCATCGATTTCACTGCGCATATCTTATCTACTCGCCGAGCTGATGAAATTTTTTAATTTAATTATTTTTTATCATTTTTTTTGGGGTATTTTTTGTTTACCTTTAATGCAAGGATTCAACGACAGAGACGCGACAGGGACGGTTACCGGGGGAAGTGCAATTCCGATCGGGGCCCGACCAACACCTCTCCGCGGAATGCCCAGTGTCGGTGGAGCACACATAACGCCTTAAAATTACAGAGTCCCCCGGGGTTCATCCATCACACGTGGGTAGGACCCATACTGTGGATAAGGGAGAGAGTGAGGGATCCCGGCAACGCCCCGTCGTTTAAGTCGTTAGCAATTTCCTGCACGGGACTATTTTGTTTCGGGCCCAAATTCCATATGGTCCGATAATCCCCGATAATACCGCCGACCGTCCGCGCCCTTTTGCGCCCTTTCTGCAGAACGCCAATTCGAGGGAATCGATCGGTCGATCTAAAAGAGTCTTTTATCACGATTGCCCCTTTTTTTAAGTTGGATTCCTCTTCCCGTTTTTGGTGATCGTTTTTATGGACTTTGATTGAAAATATTGGATATCTATTTTTTTTTAATCGTGTTTTTTGGTGGAGATTCTGGTAAGAGCGCATAGCGCATTATGCGATATTATTTCGTGTCCTGAGCGGACTTTGATAAAGCTGCGACTCTACGGAACAGACTAAGTGAGGCTTAGTGCTGGAGCTTCGTCGCCAGAGTGCAGCAATGTATGGATTGCATTTTACTTGGAGCGGAGGAAACAGTTTCCTGGTCAGCTGCGGAGGATAAATTAGGGATCTGCTGAGTTCCCAATTTGACTTACTGGATAAGAAGAAATATTCTCGTTTGACTTTTTAGCGCCATCTCTGATAATATTTCTATATTTAAGGGCATGTGAAATACGACGGTCGATAAAAAGATTACCTTCTCGATTTTCGCCGAAACTTTTGATATTTTCGAACGAAAGCAAATTAGGTTTTCACGGGTCTACACAGTAAAAAAAATTGTTCTTTTTACAACTTTTTTTCCACAATTTTTTATTCGTTAATTTTCCGATTGCACCAGCCGGCTCTGGTTTTACAAACAAAAGGACAAAGTAAAATTGTTAATAACATCGGAAATAAAAGGAGACATTTGTATATTTAAATCCGACTCAAAGAGTTTATTACTTATTTGACAAAATTATTTTTACGAAACTTCGTATTCGGATGTTTCGAAATAATTTTTTATTGTGTATTCATTAAATCCGGAAACCTAATTTACTTAGGTTTTTATTTTTGTTTTTATTTTTATTTATTTACTTAATTGTGTTTGTAAGAAATTAGGTTTTCACGTGTCTATCCAATGCCTACGAAAAACCTGATTTGCTTCTACCAAACATAGGCGATTTGTTACCAACCGAACGCGGGTTCGGGTGGAGAATGTTTCACTTTACCTTAAGTAATCAATGTTTTTATTTCTAAAGCCTTGGTGATTTTTTATTGTGTATTAATTAAATCCGGAAACCTAATTTACTTAGGTTTTTTTGTTTTTGTGTTTTACAATTACTATTTATTAACTTCATTATGGTTGTAAGAAATTAGGTTTTTACGGGTCTATCCGATGCCTACGAAAACCTAATTTACTTCTACCAAAAATAGCCGATTTGTTACCAACCGAGCGCGGGTTGGGATGGAGAATGTTTCACATCGCCTTAAGTAATTAATGTTTTTATCTCTAAATCCTTGGCGAAAATATGATCAATAGCAAAAAGTCCATAAACATTTCCCCAGATGACATTCCAGTGTTCGATCGAAAAACTGCCTCGACGCAAACGTGCGCCGACTTTAACGAACCGACCGTAATTTCGAGTGAAAAAATACCAGCGATCGGGTCTAAGAATAATTTTTTGGAGCACGAAGGAGTTACCAAAGTTTGGGCTGCGTCCGACGAACCGGCACCTCAGTGGCTGATCGAGGAAGCTCTCAACAGAGGAAAAAAAGTAAAAAAAAGAAAAAACGCTCCTAATTAAGAAAGTTTACGAATCGTTCCGGGCTGCTCTGCTCTCTAATAGTGTTTTCATTTAATTGGTAGTTCGCCAAGAAGAATCGATCGGACAAGACGAACGGCAGTCCGGAGGAGAACGAGGATATTATTGCTACGAAACTCTGTAAGGAAAACATTATTTCCGATCTCGAGAAGCAATTGTGCGCTGCCAGAGTCGAATTGGCCGAGGCATTGGCCGAGCAGTTGATCATCAAGGATAAATACAAAAAAGCGTTGAAAAATGCGAAAATCGCTGCCGACGACGAGCGCGACGAGCTGCAGCGAAAACTCGTGCGAATTTGCACTTCGGCACTCGAAAAATTCGGTCCCAACGCCCTCAGCGATAACAGAGTGAAGCCGTTTTGCAAAAAGACTCACAGGCCTCTGCAGCATTTTGGAAAAATTTCGCGAAAGCTCCACAGAAAGGTAAATCATTGCACATAATTAAAGATTTTTGGGTTAATTTTTTTTTCATTATTTACCGTGTGATGGTAATTTATTACCGACAGTTGAAAATCGCTACCTTAACATCGACTAAGCTCAAGGAAGAAGTTTTATCCGTGAAAAAAGACCTGGATGAAAAAACTCGCCAATACGATTCCATGGTCAAATGTTTTACGGATCTCAAGAGCGAATTAAAAAATACTGAGACAAATCTGAACGATTTGCTGAAGGAAAATGTCTCCCTGCGCAAGAGGATCGACGAGGCCCGGGAATGGATGCAAACGAGGGTCGGCAAGGAACGTAACGAAAAAATAAATGCCGCTCAGTTTCGGGAGATCCAACGCAGCAGAGAATTGGCGAACTTGAAGAAAAAGAGTGAGGAAGATCTCTCGACCATTGCTCAGCTGCGTGGCAAGTGCGTCTTTGAACTTTTAGGATTTAAAACAATATTAAGAGAGGTTTGTACGTTGTTGGGCCAAAAAATGTTCAATTTTCACCAATTTTTCATGCGAAAAGTATTAAATATAGAATGTTGAAGTTTGTTTTTTTTACCAACAAATTTTGCAGTTTTTTGTTCATTAAATAAAAACGTTTGTCAGAAAAAATTATCTAAAAAATTATCAGAAATTTGTTATGTTTGTTTTTAGACTGCTTCGTACAGAGTCCGCCAATGCGAACAGAGGATTTTTACTGAACAGCTACAAGAGTCAATTGGCCGAATTATCGAAGGAGAAAGAAAAGTTATCGGGGCAAATCAAAGAATTGGAGAACGAAAATAGTTCGCTGCGTAACAGCAATGCCCAGCTCAAAGCCAATGTGACGTTGATGAGCCGTGAGAAGGAAAAATTGGCCACGGCATCGGAAAAATCGGACACAGACATTGTGGAGCGGGTGAGCGCAAAAACGTTTTATTACATCTTCAAGCGGTTCTCGGTGTACATTTTATTCAGGCTTATCGATATTAAACACTTGAGGCAGTTTTACTCTGCGCGGCTAATCGCTTCAAAGTCGTGTGAAATTATAACTACGATAATGATGACTAATGAGAAAGAAAAATAATAATAATAATCCCCAGATGCAAACACAACTAGCGACGAAGTACGAGCGATCGATGCTTCAAAAAATCGATACGATGAAAGAAAAGTACGAAAAAGTTGTCGAAACAATCGAGGATAAATTGAAAGCCGCCGAAAATTTAGCCACGCAATATTTCGAGGCTATCAAAGTATTAGCAAATTATTTCGAGCTTTCAATCGTTAAGGAATTCATCCCGTGCGAAGGCTCTTTTTCCGCTTTTTTTGAGAATTTTTTTTTGCGAGCTAAATAAACATACAACTGCGAACTTTTCACCATATATTTATTCATATTTTGAGCACACTTTACAATTTTTTCATACCGAAATCGCCGCTCATTGCTGAAGTAGACGGCAACTTAGCCACTCATCTTAAAAAAAAGTTTTTTGTGGTGACCACAATTGGGTGCGTTTTGCTTATCCGAAACAAAAAAATCAAACGGCATTTTAATCTGTGAAGTATGAACTACACTGATAAAAAAAAACGCTTGAATCAACTAAGATTCGGCCACGGACGTTCAACTAAAGATTTTGTTGATACAGCTAAAAAAATTAGTTAATTCAACAATTTGTTGGGTGATTTCACAAAAATATTTTTGGATCATTAAAATATTTTGTTGCACCAACCATCTATTTGAACGTCCCTACCCGAATGTTAGTTGATTCAACTGTACTTTTTTATCAGTGTAGTTATTGAACAAGGATTATAAAAAAATATTGAAAGGTACATTTTTTGCATCTTATTGAACATTTTTTCCTAAATCTTGATGTTTTTTCACGACTTCTCCAACATGAAGAAAAAACGGCTTGATGAATCAGAATGATCCTAGTTTGCAAACTGTCTACATGAGTACTGAATGAGTCAATCAAATTTCAAAGGAATTCGTTAGATAGATTTCAAAATATCGTGGTCACCAGTTTGAAAAATACAGTTTTGAGAAAAGCGCGTACTTCAGCAAGGAGCGACGATTTCGGGCTGGAAAAATTGTAAAGTGTGCTCCAAATATGAATAAATATGGGGCAAAAAGTTCGCAGTTGTACGTTTATTTAGTTCGCCAAAAAAAATTCCCAAAAAACCCCAAAAAAAATCCTTCATACAGGATGACTCGCTTAATTGCAACTCATTAACCAGAAATATCGATTGCAGCGTTTTTTGAAAAAAATTCACGAGTATCATCGAGAGCTCGATGCCGAGCGGGATTTCAGCTGCAGCGAAGCGAGCGAGCGCGAGGCTCACGAAACAGCGTGCACAATATTGAACATAACACCGGGCGAGTTGACAGGTTTTTTGAGAGGGCGTTCATCGAGCTCGGTACGAAGTACCGAGATATTTATAAATAAAATCACATATTTATAAACAAAAATCGCCGCAACAAAATCCCTATCTTCCTTCCAGATAAATTCTTGGCTCTCCGACGTCCAAAGAATAACCACGAAGAAAAGCTTCGCGGAAGATCTGGGAAGCTTCTTGTTCGCCCGGGCGATCGGCAGCGCGAAAGATTGACCGAAGAAGCGAGGATCATTCAGTACTTCCATCGCCGTCATCGACCTATTTCCATGCCACTCGTTCCTCCAATAACTCGACGCCTCGTCGACGATTTCTCAACAGTCCCAATTTCTCAGATCCAAAAACGACATTTAAAAAAATCTATACCGATCTCGACGTTGCCATCACCACCGGAAGTAAAAATCATGCTAAATAATTCGAGCCGATTTCCCCCTTGGATCCACGGGTCAATCCCTCACTCAATCCCCGTTCTCCACCGACCCAGCCGATTCTCGATCGCGATCCATCCGCGGGTTGTCGCGAAACCTGTCGTAGTCGTCCTGCTGCCCGAAGATCTTCCTCCCGGAGATCCGCTCGCTGTCCTTGACGGTGAGTTCGGTGCCGATCTTGACGGGCCAGAGTAGATCGTCCTGTTCCCTCGAGGTCATCCGATCGGGCATTTTCCGATCCCGCCCCATGGGCTCTTCGGTCCTGGAGGCGTCCTTCATGCTCGCGTGGTCCATGTCTTGTTCGCGTCGCCGAGCGCCCTCCATCCTCGCCATGTAAGGATCGTAAGGATGGTCCATCCAGCCTGGTCTCTTGGCGTACGGATCGTAGCTGTCGTAGCTCGACCCGTACGGATAGGACCAGTACCGATACCCGCCAGGTTCGCCGACCGTGATGCGCCTCTTGTAATACGCGTCTCTGGTGACCGCGGGATTCGTCGATCTCGTCAGGGTGTCGTAGGGTCGCGGGTAGCTTCGCAGGTCGACCGGTTTGCGAACGACTTCCGGCAGCGTCGCGTAGTAAATGATCCTCTTGGGTTTGGGCACCGGTCTGCTCCTTCCGAAACGGTCCAGGTCGGATTCCTGGTAGCGGTCCTGAGGATAGCTGGCAGGTTCGTTCAATCCCCGGACGAAGTAATCCCTCTCGGTCCGGTAACGATCCGGATAGAACAACCCTCTCGAGTAGGGCGCGTCCAGGTCGCGATCTCTGAGGGTGTTCCTGTAGGTCGGCATGGTCTCCAGTGATCTGTCAACAGCCGGCAGCGGGAGGTCTCGGGATTCGCGGCTTTTGAAACTCCGCCGATTCGCGGTCACGAAATCGGTGCGCGGTGCTTGGAGGTCGCGGGCCGACGACCTCGCCGCTTGGTCCTCGTCGCCGGCTTTCTCCAGCTTGGTCTGGTGACGGAACTCCACGGACAGCGGCTGGTTGGACCAGGACTCCTGGGAGTTCAGCCGAGCTTCCCGAAGGTTCTTCGACGTGACGATCTTCTCCATTTCCGTTTCGGTCTCGCGTCTCACCCGCGATGGCTTCTCTTCGGCGACTTCCGGTTTGTCCTCCTTTTCCATCAGCTCCAGGGCGCGGTCCACGGCGTCGATTTCCTTCTCCATGGAATCGTTCTCCATCGTCTCGAACGATCTGTCGCTGGACGGCTCGCCGATCACCTCGACCTCCGAGCAGTAACCGTGGTTCCTTCCGGTTCTACCGTGTCTGCGGATTTTCTGCCATAGAGCTGGCACCGCCTCGACGTCTTTGGTCTTCTGGATGAAGCTGTTCACGGTCGGGTCGTGCAAGAGCACCTCGGACACGTAGACGTCGCTGCCGTTTAGGTCCTCCAATTCGCGACCCTCGCGCAATGGCGTCGTCGATTCCAGAGTCGCCTCTTCCGGGTCTTCCGTCGGCGCGTCCGTTGTGCGGTCTCTGTCGAAGGGGGACTGCAATGTGTCGGACGGGGCCAGACGACCCACCCCACTTATGCTTCGCACCTCGAATGCTGACGACTCCAGACGCGGCCATGGAATCAAATGCGACGGGTGATCCGGGCTTTTGACTGGCGACACCTCCCACGCCTTGCCGACTCCTGCTGCGTCTCTGCCGGCCAGCAGAGCCACGATCAACACGGTTGAGCAGGCGAGATACATTTTTTTTTTTTTTTTGCTTTGTCGATCCAATCTGGAATGAGAGAGTTACTCGAAGTTATTACTTAATCAATCGGATAAAAACGGGTATCTCTTTCAGATGTAGTTCGAAAAATTTATTGTTTTTTTGTGACTTTTTATTCTTTTTTTTTCAGAAGCTCTAAATTCAGATAATAAACTGGCGAAAAAAATAAGCGGAAAGTAGAAACGGAAGGATTGTAAGGGTCATTTGAAAAATGTATTGTTAGTTTGTTTATTTATGTTTTTTTTTTTTGCAGATGCTATATATTCAGATAATAATCTGGTGAAAAAAAATTATCAGTAGATATAAATGGAAGAATTGCAGAGGTAATTTGAAAAATTGACTGCTTGTGTACTTCTATTTTTTTTTTGTTGCCGAAGTTCTATATTCAGATGAAATCTGATGAAAAAAAATAAAATGTCAGACAATGTAACCCGAAGGATTCCAAAAGTTATTGGAAAAATGTATTGTTTGTTTATTTACATTTTTTTTTTGCAGAAGTTGTATATTCAGATAACAATCTGATGAAAAAAAAATTATCAGAAAATACAAATCGAAGGATTGCAGAGGGCATTTGAAAAATGTACTGTTCGTTTCTTCCTATATATATTTTTTTTTACATAATTTCTACATTCTGATAATAACCTGACCAAAAAGAAAATTATCAGAAAATATTAACCGAAGGATTGCAAAGGTGATTTGAATAATATATTATTTGTTTCCATTATTTATTTTTTGCAGAAGCTCAATATTCAGATAATAATCCAGTGAACAAAAAAATGATGATAAAATATGAACGGAAGGATTGCGAAGGTCAATGTGAGACGTAATTAATTCGCGAGCGATAGCGATCGGATAGGGCGAAACATAGTTATTGAGCTCTGCCAGAGAGCCCGGTTTGTCGGGCCTCGAAATTGCAAAGTCCAGCACCATGAAGCAACACGTTCAGCAGTGCGTAAATGTCACGACGATTTCGTGTCTGGTTTTATATATATATGTATTTTTTTTTTTATTCGTCGAAACGAACAATACCGAGAGCTTCGTCCGGTGCGTACAGTCAAGATCCGATTGTCAGTCGGTGTTAACCCTATACGGTATTCTCGAACGCACGAATACTTCGGCATTGCCCCCCGACCGTCACTGGTTCTCCATAACAAATATAATTTCCCCGTGGCGTTTCCGCGGTATTATGCCGAGGACCGGCCAGCCCGAGATCCGGCCTGCTCGGCGCCGAACGATCGTCCGGTCACTCGCTCGTAGACTCGTGTAAACCCTTTTTTTTGCAACCGATGATTTTTTGCTCTGGATTTATCATACCGGAATAGAATTTTTTTAGCATGCTACGAATAATTTTTTTTTCGTTCTTCTATCGTACCATCCGTAAATGAAGTTCCTCGCTTAGAAGAAACCGTTCTTAATAACTGTAAATCCGCTTATACGTTTTTCCGTTTCGCTTCGTTTATTACGAATCGAAACATCTAATTGACGAATTATTTTCAATTCATATTAATTAATTTATTTTATCTGCTTAACAGTGAATGTTTGAGAAAGTATAATATAATTATTGCAAAAAAATTATTGTTCAATTGCTATACTGGTCTTGAAATTTGATGTGCAACATTTCGCACCGGACGAGCCGGATATTCATTGTCAATCCTGATTATCCTTGGGCTCGCTCAGAATTTTTATTTAAAAACATTAATAAATTTTCATTACACAAATTAATATTAATTTTGGATCTTACAGGTGCGCTTATGAGTAAAAGGCTTCAAGCGACCGACTTTCAACTGTATCTTCGTTGCTTAAAGTATGTACTTTTATACTTTTTTAAATTAATTTCCCAAGACAAAATTTTGTTCATAGTGAAAAAAGACTCAGCAATCAACATCAATCGTAATGTTCGCTCAGGATGTGTAAAACGTGTGCGAAGCATTGAGCAACGGTTCAGCGATCGTTCCCACACCCGCGACGTACGGTCGTAAAGTAAACGAGCTGATGGTATTGTCGTCGAACGTAAAATTCCGAGATACGACGAGATGTCGTAGTCGGATAGCGGAACAAATCAACTCCTGAGGATCCGGGCGACGTCCTGGCGCTCCGCAGCCGTTAGCTTCTTTAACCCGAGGACAGTTACCTTCCTGTCTTTATACAGTTAGGTAGACTGGTTCAACGCACCAGTCGTACACGAAATTGCAATTAACCGTCTAATTGTCGGGCGTCGTGTCGCACACCGAGACACCGAACAACGGTTGCGAGACAATGCACCGATCGCCGTGTGTCTTACTCGCGAAAAGCCGGCGACTTAATTACAAGGTTTTTTCCCGACACGATTTAATTCTCTTAATTGGGGCTCACGCAGCGACATCGATGTTAAATTTAACAATTGGAGCATCAAACACAAGCTCAATTAAACTGATGTTACAGACATAAATTATCGATCGGCAAATCTTATACTAAAAAAAATAACTCCAAACGCCAACGAAAAGTCACAAATGGCATCATTTTTTTTGTGGATAATTTTTTTTTTTTTTTTTTTGCTGAATGACTCCGGTCGGTGACCATTGGCAATGTCAATAAAAGCGACTTAACAACAACATAGAGAGATGTATAGGAGATCGTATGGACCAACTGTTATTGTCAATAAAAATGCTCTTTTAGTTCCATTTTTTTTTAATTCCATTACGCGGTTAATTGTACATTTATCGCGATGACATTCTATACCGGGTTTCAACTGAACGGCATTTTTTTACCAAGGAAACACCTACGATAAAAATTTTTTGTAAAAGGGGTAAAAAATATTTAATCGGCTATGATAATTTTCTAAATTATTTAAATTTTATCGTAATTTTGCTATAACGATATATTATAGATTTGGTCAGAAAAATGTTCTTCAGGGTGGACATAATTTGATGAATTCGTGACAATTTGGGACTTTCAGATGGAAGAAAGCTTAAGGGTGTTTAGGCGAAATTTACCTTTAATGAATCGCTGACAGTGTCCCTGAGACCAACCCCGCAATGTTGTCCGAGCGAAGTGACGATGATAACTGAAGCGGCGACCGTCGGCGCTCACGGTTGTATATCGTCACATCTACATACCGTCGGCTCATCTAGGAGCATTGAGCTCGGCCCCCTACTACCGAGAGAACTACTTACTACCGTTCCTAACTAAGCAATTTTTGTTCGTTTCTTTCTTTAACTGTACAACCCAGTATCTCCGGGACGGGAATCGCGGCGACGTGGGTTCTTCTTCCTCGTTCAAATATTCGTAAAAAGTGGTTAAAGTGGTCGAAGCTTAAATAACAAAGCGCAGTCACAATTATCATTATACGGCAGCGTCAACGTCCGCAATCCCGGTTATTATATACGAACGTTATTAGACGAGGCAGAGGGTACCGTTGCATCCACAATACCCACGAGTCTGCGACTTTGCGATTATGATTCAATGCCACGCAAAGTTTATACACTGTAATACCTTGTATCCCATCGTACGCTCCCCTTAAGGAAACAAAGAAAAATCGTACGCAGTAATTCACTTATAAATTCCGTTATGAAATAACGAGATAGGCAGTAAAATTGCAAGTGTTTAATAGCATGTACTTACGCGCAAATATATTAACAGGTTACAAAATGTATGCACAAAATATGTAGGCAAAATGTATGCACAAAATATGTAGGCAAAATGTATGCACAAAATATGTAGGCAAAATGTATGGACAAAATTTGTGAACAAATGTATGGACAAAATATGTGGACAAAATGTATGGACAAAATATGTGGAGAAAATATGTTGAGAAAATATGTGGAGAAAATATGTTGAGAAAATATGTTGAGAAAATATGTGGAGAAAATATGTGGAGAAAATATGTGGAAAAAATATGTGGAGAAAATATGTGGAGAAAATATGTGGAGAAAATATGTGGAGAAAATATGTGGAGAAAATGTATGGAGAAAATGGATGGAGAAAATGTATGAAGAAAATGTATGGAGAAAATGTATGGAAAAAATCTATAGAGAAAATCTATGCACAAAATCTATGGACAAAATCTATGGACAAAATATATGAATAAAATATATAGAGGATATGGTTGCATCTACAAAATCCACGAGTTTGCGACGTTGCGATTACGATTGAATGCTTCGCAAAGTTTATACTTTATACACTGTAATGTCCTATATCTCATAGTTCGCTCTCCTTAATGAAAAAGAAAAATCGTACGAGCTAATTCACTTATAAGTTCCGTTATGAAATAACGAGATAGGCAATAAAATTGCCGTAAAATTGCAAGTGTTTAATTGCGTGTATCTGCGCGAAAATATATGGACAGACAAGATATTAAAGACCATAGTTTCCCGGAGCGCAAAAGATCGAGGCACAAGCAATAAGCATACAATCGTTGGGAAACCGGCGTGTCCTGCAAGATATTTCAAAACGGGACTCTGTAAAAATGTTCTTTCATTCGTCTACGATTTATTGTCGCTGGGACAATAAGCATTGAGAAACCGCAGGATACGGCTTTTCAGCACCGCGACGCTAAAAGATCGGTATTGATGAAAATAAAAATAAAATACAATGGGACGTCGAAACCGAACGCTTCATTCGTTTTGAAACTTTAACATTTTTATAAAATAATCCCAAGATTTCGATGAATTTTTCAGAACAGATTTTTTTTTTATTCGGCGACAAAAAAAAACAATTTCACATAATCTTTTACGAAATTACATTCCGAACCAACGATCTCAGTTTTTTTACCGGAAGTGAGATCTTTAGACCGGAAGTAAAGTTGCAAGGAAAAATAAATAAATTCAGTTTAAAACATTTTTTTTGTATAATCGCGCCAGAGTTCGCGAGCGCACTCTGGCGCACAGTCGAGCAATTACTTTAACGATCGGCGTTCGTCGCCCCCTCAGTCTCGTTCGAAGTGTCTTCGAAACGTATTCTTTTTAGGTTAGTTCGCATTGTTTATAAAAAAGAACTCAAAGAAAACGTTCCACGTTGAGTCAAGAGTTTCGTCAATCGTAACAAGTATTGACGAAATAGTCGATGCTCAATCGCAACTATGGATCTCGCGCGAAAATAGACGAGCCCGTCGTTGAAACGGGTTGAAAATAGAACTCAACCGAATACGTACAAACTTCCTCGATCGACGCAAACGATGGCAGACGAGGGAAAGAAAGTTTCGTTCGGTTTTTCCAAATCAATTAAAAAATCATCACTGAAAGTCTTACCGCAAGTGGAGGAGAAAAAAGTCGATTACATCGAGTGTCTCGATGCGAAAGCGATAAAAGTAGTCGGGTACGCGAATGCTCGGTCGATAAAATAGAAACAAAAAAACTTAAATTTTTTTTAACATCATTTTTTTGTTGCAGAGGAGAGGAGAAAAAAGATGAGGTTCTCGTCATTCCCATGTTGGGTTCGAGGACCTGGCACGACAGAATTGTCAACAAGACGGACGCGGATATCTTCGAACAGAAGACGAAAAAGGAGAACGGGACTGTAAAAATTGAGAACGGCAATGCCAGTACGACGAACAATGCTGGGGAACCAATGGATGTGTCCGAGATAAAAAAGGAAGTACCTGAAGAGACTGAAGAAGCACCGAAAACTTTGGAGGAACAGGCAGCCGACGAAATAATCGAAGATCTCAAGAGCAACGTCGTTAAGGTCGAAGATCATAATCTGGCTGTTCCTATGCCGGAGACTGACTCATTGCACGGCACACAACAGGTAACAGGTTTCATTTTTTTTTAACCACCAAGACTGCTATTTATTTGTTGAAGTATTTATTTATTTATTTAACTATTTATTTATGTTGTACATACAGAAAAGAGCATTTACAATATACGTCACACAATACTTCAGCATTCCTAAAATTAGCATCATTAAAATGATCAAGAATCCACAATTTTTTTTTTTTATCAATTTTCGCTATGGGAACCAACTTTAAAATGAATCTAATTCATTTATGTTGATAGGAAAATGTTTTTTATAACGATAAAATAATTCTATTGACTAACCAGAATGCTATATTGATTTGGTAATTATCTGATTGCGAATACAATATTTATTTATTTATTTATTTCGTATATACAAAAAAAAGCTTTTTGAAATATAATTACAATTATATTGCAAAAGGCATTACTTATAATTATAATTATAAGTATTTTGAAAATTAGCATGAATAAAATTATCAACATTCCATACATTTTTAATGAAATCTCGTGATTAAAATCAGCTTTAAACTGGATGCAAATTTACTTACATTTAGGGGAAATACCGTTTTTGTAAAGATAATTTCATTGCAAACGGTAATGCAATGTTGATTTGGTCATTGCCTGACTGTGAATAAAATATATCTTCTTTTTGTAACTCATGCACGAAAAGTGTTACTTTTCGTTGACTGCCGAGGGTGGCAAAAGTGGAGCTTTACAGCCAAGTGTATTATAAATACCCGGCGCATGCGCACGTCGGTATGATCTTATTTTACGCACGCTGAAGCGTGCGTAAACTTTTTCTACCTTCTAATTCATCACTGGGGTAGATATCTACTCCACGCGTTTCTTCTACGTACAAGGGTTCTAAGAGCAGTAAATGAGTTTTGCCGCACATGAATCTCTTCGATTTTTCATAAGGAAGAGAACGGTATGTGGTAAATTTGATTTTACTAGGCGTGAAAATCAGCCGTAAAGCCCAGAACGCACCGAAAATGGGAAAAAATCGCAATTTTTGTGAAAAAATTGTATTAAAAAAAAAGGTCCTGTTTTCAAATTTCAAACACCATTTTACAGGGGACGCATTAGTTGCTCGATGGCTTTCGCATAGGTCGGAAACGCAGCGCGCTTGGGGTGGAAATCCACCCCAGTCTGGAGCTCCCGTTAGTGTTTTGTGTAAATAAGTAGTTTTTTCTCAAAACTGTCTCATATAAATAATTATTATTATCTCATTTGGATGAATATAGTCGCAATTTTGTTTTTTAATATTTGACGACCTACAATAGCGCAAACCCGCATAATACGTGCTTTTTTCATAGCATAATACACAAAAAATCGTTAGTGTTTTGTATAAATAAGTAGTTTTTTCTCAGAACTGTCTCATATAAATAATAATTATTATATAATTTGGATGAATATAGTCGCAATTATGTTTTTTAATATTTGACGACCTACAATAGCATAAACCCGCATAATACGTGATTTTTTTTCGTAGCATAATTCACACAAAAAATCGTATAGTTTCGATTGCATCTTTCTCTGACTTTATCTTTTTGGCGCAGAATATGGCCAGATGTTATAACCTTCGAAACGCGGCAGCGGTAATCGAATCGCTGACACGAAAAGAGCGGGAGCAAGCTCTGGACTTTCCGTCCGAAGACGAAGACAACGGAGAACGATCTAGTGGATCGGAATCCGAGGAAAATGCCGATAAAAAGTTCAGTGCGCAAGCTCAATTGGAATCCGAAGGCTCAGACGTGGACGAACCTCTCAGCAAACGTATAAAACGTGAAAGATCGAGCTCTCGTGATAGCGAACGCTCGGCTAGTGAGCGAAGACAAAGTTTGTCTCAAGAAGAATCTGCGATAATTAACTTGCCAGGACCAATTGGAGAGGCAAAAGAAGCCCGAAGTCCTCTCGACGCATGGATCTTGCTTTTCAGCGAATCGATGCTGGAAAAGATCGTTCTTCATACGAATCAAGAAATTTGCCGTTACCTCGAGACAAATGAGATCGACAATGAAAGTACGAATCACGCGTACATCAACATCAGCGTCATCGAATTGAAGGCCTTTATCGGCTTGTTGTACTTCTCGGGCTTGCAGAAAGCATCGAAAACCAATCTCGAAGATTTATGGAGTGCCGAATTCGGTTCGATACTCTACCGAGCAACGATGACTCGTAACCGCTTTTGGTTTCTTACGAGGAACATTCGCTTCGACGATAAGACGACAAGAGAGTCGCGAAGAGCGACGGACAATTTCGCTCCAATCCGCGAATTGTGGCAAAGTTTCATATCGAACTGCACAAAATATTACAATCCCACCTCGCACTGCACGATCGACGAACAGTTAGTTCCTTTACGCGGATGGTGTCCGTTCAAGGTGTACGGCGGCGCAAAAGCTGACAAGTATGGAATGAAGATTGTCATGTTGAACGACGCAACAACCTTTTACATGTACACCGCCGAACCGTACGTAGGAACAGTAGAGACAGACGTAGGTGAGAGTGTTCCTTCTTACTACATTCGCAAATTGTCAGAGCCACTTCATGGAACACTCAGGAATATCACGTGCGATAATTGGTTCTCGTCTATGCCGATTTTTGATAAGATGATTGCAGAACACGCGACAACGATCGTCGACACACCGCGAAAGAACAAAACGACAAAAGGCTCGAGTACTTTCGATCAATTGTGTCGCGAGTATTCCACTGCAAGAAAGACTCTCCGATGGCCTATGAGGATGTGGATGGCTATGCTTGACCACGCAAGCATAAACGCCATGATTCTTCACAATTTTAACTCCGATCTTGAAAATCTTAATCGACGGACCTTCATAAAGACTCTCGTTAAGTCTCTGATCGAACCGCATCTGCGAGAACGATTAATTATTCCGTCTCTCCGACGTGACCTGCGCGTGTACATTCAAACGATCGTACAAGAAGAGCCGGTCGCAGTTCCACAAGACTTCACAAGAGTGCCACAAGACGTCATAAAAAAACCCACAAGATGCTCTTTTTGCCCGAGAGCACGCGATCGCAAAGTGCGAGTGTTTTGCCAAAGATGCTACTGTGCTGTTTGCGAGAATCACCGAACTGTACACTGTAACAATTGCGCCGCTGTCGACTAAATGGGACACTTTTCCATGCATTTTTAAAGATTATTATTAACATTAATTACCTAGTATTTTTCAAGAAAAATAAATGTTAAAACCCATGCAAAACAAATTTTGTTTGCGTTTTCATTGATTTTTTCCATATTACCAGTTTTCGGCTTTTCCCATATTCAGATGTCCAAATACACTTTTCGGACGGAAAGCAATGGGACTATTTTTTATAAAATGGCGTTTAAAATTTGAAAATCCGTATATTTTTTTAAAAGCTACAATTTTTTCGCAAAAAGTGCCATTTTTTGCCGTTTTTCATTACATTTTGGGATATCGGTGTGATTTTCACTCCCTGAACTTTAATAAAATCAAGTTTGCCACATGCCATTCTCTTCCCTATCAAAACATGAAGACATTCATGTGCGGCTAAATCCATTTACTGCTTATAGGACGCTTGTGCGTAGAACAGACGCGCGTGGAGTGAATATTTAACCCAGTCATGAGTTAGAAGGTGTAAAAAATGTTATAGTGGATCCAAATTTATTTGTTTACAGAAAAACCCGTTTTTACTAAGATAATTCCATCTACACAGCCTAAAGCAATATTGATTCGGTCATTATCGAATCGTGAATAAAATATATCTTCTCTGTTTCAGTCAACATTAGAGGATTACGAACAAATCCCCATAGACGTTTTTGGATTGGCTATGCTGCGAGGCATGGGCTGGAAGCCAGGCAAGGGTCTCGGCAAAGATGAGAAGTATGAAACTTTAATCTTCGCCCTTAAGATTTTGCAGTCTTCCGAAGCATAATTCTGCGGTCGATCGAAGTAAATCGAAATTAATTTTTGCCTGCGAAATAACGAAGATTTTCTGCCATCCGTTTTGCAGACTCTGCGCGGCGAGTTTACCCGAGCTGAGACCGAGGCGAATGGGACTCGGTGCCGACAAAGCGCTGAAGCAGCAAAACGCTCAAACGAAAACGAAGGAGGAGGAGGATTTGAAATTGGACAAGGGAGCTTTCGTGAAGATAACGGGAAAGCGCGCAAACAATTACGGTCAGATCCAGGGATTCGACGACGGGACGGGAAGACTCATTGTGAAGATGGCTCTGAGCGGAGAACCTTTGTCACTCCCCGAATGCGTTCTTCAGCCAGTGACTAAAGCCGAATACGCGAAAAACTCCAAAGTCCTAAGTGCGCATATATAACACGCGCCCCATTGGGCGGCATCCGCACGAAAGTTTTAGCCTTTAATATTCGATTGAATTAATTTCAGACGCAACAAAGTTCGAGGAGTACAAAAACAAGAAGCCCGTCAACGGCAGCGCGGAGACGTCGAACGGCGAAACGTCCGACGATCGGGAGTCGCAGAATCGTCGCGCCGATAGGAACAAAAGTTCGAGCGGCAAGAAATCGAAGAAACATTCGAGATACTCGTCAGACGAGAGTAGCGATTCGGCTCGAGGCTCGAGAAAACGAAAGGAAAGCTCCAGCGACAGCGATCGCGAGTACAGGCAGAAGAGATCGAAGAAAACGAAGAAGAGCCACAAGCGCGACAGTTCCCCGGAACGTTCGAGCAAGAAGAGCAAGAAGAAGGACAAAGAGAGGGAACGAACTAGAGATCGAAAATCCGAATACTCGGAAGCGCTGGATCGACGAAAACACAAAAAGCACAGACGATCGCGCTCGCGGTCGCCCCAGAGACGATGAGATGTGTGTAAATTTACGCGCTTCAATCTACCTTCCTAGGAAATGTACAATTAATTTCGTGCGTCTTTTTTAAAAATAAATCTTATTTTTACGTATAAAATCTCTAATGGATACTATCACGAGTCTTTCGAGCCGAAGCTATCGATCATGTAAATTTTCGAATTTATAGAAGTCAACCCAGGTAGCAAATTATATCTGGTATGAAAAAGTGATCTAAATGGGTTTTACATATATCCGTCCGAATGATAAATACAGTAGAACCTCGATTATCCGAACCCATCGAAATCGGGTCTAGTTTGGATAATCGAAACGCATTTTTTAACGCATTATAACACGTATATAAATTAGACATACATAAAAGAAATGAGAGTATGTATTAAACCTCAAAACATTTTTTTTTAACAATAACCCAATATCGAAGTTTTATTTCAAGGGTTCTGCAAAATAAATGCATCCACTTTTAATTGCCGAACGCCTAGATACGCGCATTTTAGCAGCGAAATCTCAAAGCCGTTCCAGTGTGAACTGCGAATGTTAGGCGATTCAAAGGATTTGGTATTCAAACTAGTCTGATGCGCGCTATCCGACTCTGCTGAGGGGGTGAAACTGCTGAGGAAAGCGAATATGCGAGAAGATTGACACTGGAAGAGGAAAAGTGTTCTTTTCAACCCGATTGATAACTGTTTAGCTCTAATTTCTGGATTATCGAGATTCTACTGTATAAGCTGTCCTGGGTTCAAAAGTTAACTTTTTGGATGGGTGGTAACTTTCGTATTCCGTCCAATCGAGTATATGGAATTCATTGAGATCACTTTTTGATAACTAATTTTTTGCGCTACCTGGGAAGTCAACACATATTTTAAGTAGCGTCATTGGCTGATGGAAAGTTGTACCAGCCAATCGCGACCCGAGCAAGTAATGACAGTACGAAGCTTTTCATTATCGAAAAACCCGGCTTCTTGCAGGGAAATTACATAGGATAATGTATGTTCGCTGCGATTCTCCCCACTACGTCGCATCGCAGATAACAGCGATCATAACCTTAATAAAATGCTCAGTAGGAATCTCGTTGGGCAAGCTTACAGAAACATGTCGAGTGAGTATCTGGCGCAGATTCAAAAAAATCATAAAAGGTGCGCGAAACCTTTGCCATTTTTTTTTCTCTAATCGTCGTATATTTATTTACAGCATTCCGGCTAGCTTTGGCGCAGCTCGCAGTTGGCAACGACAAGTCTGCGAATGTGGAACGCGCGGTGTCTTATATCGAAAAGGCAAAACAACAGCAGGCGGACGTTGTAGTTTTGCCGGAATGTTTCAACTCGCCGTATGGAACGCGTTAGTAGACCCATTTATAAGCCTGTTGCTTCACAACAGCATCATTTTATTTGGAATTTTCTTGGCAGAATTTAGATTCGCCAATAACAGGCCACGTATGTACGTTGTTTGACGTTTTAATTAGAGATACAAATAAGTCTTATCTATATAAGTCTTATAGTTGATAAGTCTTATCTATATACTTTTGACAATCTTAAATACAACATTCCAGCTTCAGCATATTTTCAGGAACAGATTGTCACTGTCTTATAGTTGGGACATCAATATAAACTCAAACTTGCTAGTTTCAGTTTTTTTTTTTTTTTTTTTTTTTTTTTTCAAATGCAGTAGGACCGCGTCTATCCGACCTTCGATTATCCGAACCTCTGTGTTATCCGAAGCGCCCAATTCATCCGAGCCTTCCGCGTTAACCGAGGTGTAGGCTCGGATAAAACGGAAAACTGTGATAAAACATAGTGTGAAACTGCTGCACTGTTGCATACGCGCTTAAGGAGGGAGTCTCGCTGCGCGCTGACTTCGCATAAGTTCGACAACAACAAGAGAAAATTGCAAGTACTTGAATCATTGTCTTAAAAAAAAAGTTTTGTTGCCGGGTAATTTGTTAACTAATTAATTTTTTGATGAATTTGTTAATAACATTTTGCGATTATTATTATGCAAAATTAATCTTTTTTTTCAGATTTTTACACCATCAAGAAGATCTTGCAATAGTCTCTTATTGTTGTCGAAGTTATGCGAAGTCAGCGCGCAGCGAGACTATTAATGTTTATATGGAGTGGTATGTTATTTTTTAAATATACAATAGTAGGTCAAGTTTGAATTGAGTATGTTATCCGTTTTATCCGAGTTTTCGCTTATCCGGCGTACGCTCTTCTCATATTACCTCGGATAAACGGGGTTCTACTGTATTATCGAGATCCAGCAAAGCTATTTTTACTTTTAATTTTCAAGACAGTCGGTGTACCTCGTAAATCGAGTACAACCGATGATGTCTTAAGGGCGCCCGATAGAATTTCGTAGTCAGATATTTGATACGCGCCAACGCCTGGTTCACTGTATGGAATGCTTTAATTGAAACAGAACACTTCAACGAATACGCCGAGTCCATTCCCTCCGGCGAGACCAGCGCGGCGTTATCCGCAGCAGCGAAAAGATTCTCCATTTACGTCGTGGGTGGAACGATACCTGAGAGGGATAACGGATCGCTCTACAACACTGCGACGGTCTGGGATCCTCAGGGAAATCTTATAGGAAAACACAGAAAAGTACGAGAAGCCAAACCCGAGAGACCTCGAGGGCGCTCCGAAAACAAAACACAAAAAAATTCCATACTCCATGAAACTTTTAACGAGCTAAGTTTCCATTCATCGAACAGGTGCACTTGTTCGACATCGACATTAAAGGGAAGATCACATTTTTCGAGAGCGAAACTCTGTCTCCCGGCGATTCATTGACGACCTTCGAAGTCAAGGGATTCAAGCTCGGTCTCGGCATTTGCTACGACATCCGGTTCGAAGAGATGGCTCGGCTTTACAGAAACATGGGTGAGTCTGAGGTTGTTCCGTAAACCCTGAAAAAATAGTTATTATGGACATGGTGGCCGCGGTCAGGGAAAACCGGGAGAAGTCAGGGAAAAAAATCTTGGTCAGGGAATCAGGGAAAAGTCAGGGAAAAATTTAATTGTCGCTGAACTTTGTATAAATAAATAAGAAATACATAACAGGGAGCCTTAAAAAAATGGAACATTACGAAAAAAAAATAAAATTAAACATTAATACAATAATTAGGCATTTTTATTTGCATCATTAATTTATTTTATTAGATGTCGTTAGAAGTTTGGCTAGCGAAAAATTTTAATAGGTCAGTGAAAAGTCAGGGAATTTTTCTGCGGGAAAAAAGGCCACTATGTATGGAGTAACTCTCCCTACCCTAACGGAACTGAGGCGACCATCGGCAGACTTTAATAGACTAATGCACAATGTTCAAAATTGTAACTTGCTATAGACTCGCAGATAACCTTTATTTTGGCGTCGTTTTTCTGTAACCCTTGCAATCATCTTGCATAGTCTATTTATTTGATTTTTAGTTGCATGGGCATTACTCGAGTCCATCAAAACCGAGTTGCTTAAAGGTTAAAAGTTTGAACAAGGCGATCAGTCTCATTTCAGTATACCCGGAGTCTCGTCAGAGTCATTGCAACTCATGGATGCATGTCTAGTCAACCCTAGTGCCACCAGTTCCACTAGGCCAAGGAAAAGTCTATACGTACAGTTTCTGTTAAAATATATTTAATTGGATAAACTATAATTATACTTGCCATTATCATTTACGTTTATTGTCCTAACTATAAAATGTGACGTTATAGAAATAGTAACCGGTTGCGATGTGCTTTTTTAATACAGCGAACTTAATATTGAATAAATCAATTTTTTTGAACAAGTCCGACCGTAAAATATCGTCCAAATACACATTTAATTATTGGAATGTAACATTATTATATAATATTGCATATAAAACAGTGTACTGATCCGTAAAAAGCATTTGTTAACTTTAGCAAAACAGAAATCGAACAATCATAATTTGTGTAATTTATAAAACGAGATTTCTACGTGTATCCCTTAAACGACAGAAAGCATTTCATATTCACATTAAGAATTCAGTTTCAAACTGTGGCAGTAGCTGCAAAATACATGCAGTATATTTCTGCACGCTCATTACGATAATTATTGCAACGATACGATGATTTTTGCAATGATATGTATTTCCATGAGCGACGCGTATCGGTGTTGGGAAAGGGAAAGTTGCGTACGAAAAGGACCGTGGGCAGGTATTTGGGCACGTGGCCAGTATCCAATTTACGCGGGCGTGCCTAATTGGCTTGGTTGCCGAGGTTCGGAAAAACACGGTCCTGTACGGTACTAGTCTTTATTTCCTGCATACCCGTGTGGGTTTTTGCGTAGCTGCTAACTAGATCAAATATTTCCATGTGCAACTTCCTTCGCCCTTTACCAAACATCTCGCATCTCCACCTTGCTCAGGGGATTATATTTCACACTAAAAAGTCACTATAGTCACTCTAACTATGTAACTTTTTCTGAGTGAATAGTAATGCACTTTGTCGACTGTAATTAAAATCTTAATTACCTCTCTAGGTTGCCACGTGCTGATTTACCCGGCTGCATTCAACATGACCACCGGACCTCTTCACTGGTCTCTCCTGCAACGTTCCAGGGCGAACGACAATCAGTGCTACGTCGCGTGCATCGCACCGGCGCGTAATACCGATTCTGGATATGTGGCTTGGGCCCACACACAACTTACCAGTCCCTGGGCTGAAGTCCTCCACGATCTCGATATTAGCGAGAACATGGTTGTCGCTGACATAGGTAAAAAATTAATTACCCATTTGCATGATATTAAATTTCATTTAAAAATTAATGACCCTGAAAATATCTGCAAGACACTAAATTTCATCGATGACAAGTGTCTGTCGATACTGTAAAAAAAATTTGTTTGAAAATTAATGAACAGTATTGGAAGATTTTTTATATAAATCGTTTCTGAAATTTGAAACACATGTGCGTTGCAATTTTACAGTAAAATTTGTATTTTTCATGAAAATTTTTATAAATTTCAAACAAAAGATTTGTAATTTTAATATCTGGTTTTTTTATTTTGCAAGCAAAGTACACTAATGTTTAATTCATATGAGTAATGTTAGCAAATTTCTAGTGCCGGTACATTAAATTTACAATTTTTTTTTTTACAGTGAATGCACTAGGAAGAAAAGACTATATAATAGTTCATTTATGTCGGATTTTTTAGTCAAATAGCTCAAAAAATTTAAAAAAATCTAGAGTGCAAAAAGATATTTTACGAAACATTAAAAATGTGTCAAAACCCAGACCCCTCGACCGATTCTTACCAAGTTCCTCTGTGAGGAAGCAAACATTGTTCACTCGTAGAACTTTATTCTCTAAGTGAATTTCCCTGAGCGAAGTTTGTGCGATGCACAACAGCCTTTATAACTTGATATAAAATTTAGTCTCTATGCAGATATCTTCAGGGTGATACAAATTAGTCCTTCGAAGCTCACAGAATATAACTCACCCGCCGTCTTTACACTTGCAGATATGTCCGTGATCGACGAAGTCCGAAGCCAGATACCCATCTTCAACCAACGTCGAACTGACTTGTACGACACTATCCTCAAGAAAAAATAATTGTTGTAACTATTCTTCATCGAAGTTAACGAGTTTACCATTGCGCCAGTAACTCGTGAAATGCCCCACAATTAAGGTTCCGCCGGGTCAACCTATTCGCTCTCCGCTTCGGCAGTGAACTGATGAACCACTTTGGCAGCGAACGCCCATTTAATTCCCCCTGTGCAATCGTATCACGAGTTATTTACACGTTGACGAAGGATCTATTTTGCGGGATGGGATTCAATAAACAAACACACACGAGGCCTGTAGCGATAATCAATTAATTCTTTTTGTATTTACAATTGGAGCTGGGGCGATACATTATCGTACGTGTAAACGTTACCTTTAAAATTGTAAGCTTAGAGAAATTGGTCGATTAACTTCTGACAATATTATATATAATATATCGATATTTTAGCTGAAGCGAATGGGGCGAAAAATTTGATTTTCAGTTCTCGCCGCGGAGCGATGAACACGCTCTGTCGTAACGCGTTTTTATTCTTTGATTTTTTTTTACGAAGGTTCCTCGAGGATACCTAACGGCAAGAGTAAGAGTACATCATTTTTCTCTTCTTTTCTTTTAATGTTAGTTCTTTTGTCACTTCACAAGAAAACTTTCGTGACGCATTAGGCCTGTACGCGATTTTTATCGATTTGGCCAATTTCGCACAAGACCATTCGTGGATGGTATTCTTGCGAAAGCTCTCGATGGAACGAATCCAATTTACGCGCTTACTTGTATGTCGCGACCGTTTCAATTCCAAATAAGGCTGAATATATTTTGTTTTGCGATTTTCACTGTACTTTACTCAAACGCCGTGGAGGGGACAATTTATTTACGCTATATAAATCAGATAGGTGTAAATCGCGAAGCTTTTCAATCCTTCATTATATTGAACCGATCCTGGAATCCTTCGTAATCTCACTAATGTCGTACACACGTACCGATTTATCTAGTGCTTTTTTTTGCATTTCTGATTACTATTTCTCAACTTGCTCGAGCGATCGACCGTTATAAGAAAGATCATTGTTTTTTTCCGTAAGCTGATAATTTGATATGGATTTGAGTATAAGAGGTCTTAAGGAGCCCAATAAGAGAGAAAGATTTTCATCCTTTCGGAGATCTAAGTACGTACTGTTGATAAGAAAAAAAACGCCATGGCGCACCAGATAGAAAAAAAGATATTTGTGTATAGCTCGTAAAAAAAATAAAAAATAAATTGAGGGTAAGAAAAAAACTGATCGAACTCATGAATTGCCTTATCTTCGTTAACCCCTTAGTTTCGTTTTCGTAAGGCCGACGATACACAATCTGTACATAATTTGTACAGGAAATTCATGTCGTCTTTATCCGAATTATAATTTTTTTTCCGCCTGGATAATTCAAGCAAGTGTTAGATAAAAGAAATATGCACGAAAAAAAGAAGGTAATAAATAAAATAATTTTCGTTTTCGTCCTTTCCGACGCACATTCCGATAACAATAATCGCGTTTTGCAAACGCAACTTCGAGTTCGGTTGAAACTGGGTCCCGCATAATACGCGTCCAGCTTTTACAATGTATACTTAAACCATTCGATCTTATCTGTTATCGCTACTTAAGATATTTTTGTTCTCCTTCATAGCGTGTCAAAGTACATCGACAAGTTCGTTCTCTCACTTAAGTCTACATTAATGATCGTTAGTAGGTACACACTTACGTAGGTAACGTTTTTGTTCTTTTTTCCATTATCAAGGGCACAAAATATGGCTGACTCTTTATCTTTTCACTTTCGTTTTTTTTTCTTACTATTTATTGCAGCATTATCAATCGTATCTCTTTCGTTAAATGTTTCGGGCGTGATATGTGAGCAGATTTGATATTATGTTATCACCTTAATGGATGGATTCTCTCCTTAAAATTGTCGTCGTGCTTCGTTAGGGTTTTTTTAATACATTTTTTTTTTATTCTACAACGACGATTTTTCTCGTACTCTGGCCACGTACGTTATTATATCTCGTGATTATCGTGCTTCGATTTTTGTTTCCTGTATTTCCAATGTATAATCGTGGCAAAACAAAAAATCGTCGACAGTGTAGTCTTCAATTTAATAATAATAATATTAATGATATGAATGGCAAGGGTAATCGATCGCTTTAGAATATACGCCAGATTCGGAATACTTCGGATCGACGGTATTAATAACAATTTTTTTTTATCAATTAATTATTCAAATCAAACGTTGATCACTTTTTTTCTGGAAAAACTCGAGGTGGGTCTCGAACACCGTGCTTATTGTACTTCAACAATCGGTAACACACCGTGTACAGCGTAATAGGATCAAAAGATGTCTTCTTTTTTTCCTTCCGTGTCCTTCGAAGCTCTTAGAGATAGAGTTTGTAATAGTATCTGTTTTCTATGTAAAACCTAGAGATCAGCGCTCTAATAGGATACACATTTAGGCATTATTATCGATCTATTAAGCTCGTTCGAAGCTACCGAATAAATGTATGTGGGATCGGAAAAACAATCAAACAATTAAAAAAAAAAACCTTGATATGTCGGGATTGATGTGTCGTCTTCGATTTTTTTTTTAATTGCGCACAGATCGCAATGACGTTTGTAAAAATTTGGAAAAAACGAGTGCATCGAAGGTTTTTTTTTCACCGTCCTCACAATCGAAGGCACAAGTAAATCTGTGAGTGGGGAAATAATAATTGGGATAAACAAACGATTTGCTGGGTCGGCGAAATTATTGAGGCGTTTAACATCCGATTTCGATATGTGTTGACCTTCGTCGAATCTCCGAATAACAATACTCTCGAATCCGGGTATCTCGAACGCTAATTGCCGGTCCACTTTCCACCGTGCCCTCGCGTATAATACAGCACGGTATAGATATTGCGCACGTGTACCTGCGGAAACCCGGAGAGCTCGATCCGTTCACTCCGGTCGAGTGTAGTGTGTGTGTATTAGCGCGAAACAATGGACACTTGAGAGAGTACGAGTAATCACGGATAGCTCGTTGAAGAGGGGTGAACTGGGGCGCTATGAGAAGGGCGGTGACGATCGTGACAAACCTGAGAAGGCTCCTTCATCGCGGATTCTCGATTATCCAACGTAGGATAAAATCCGGCGATTGTCCTCGCTTTATCACTCGTAAAAACATTTGGAAAACAATGTTACTATTTAAGGATGCATCACACATACATTCCCAACCAAAAGTTTAATGCGATGAAAATTTCAGTACTTCGCGACATGCCAAAAATCCGAAAAAAAATCAGCCGC
>JAPYZC010000956.1:0-23386 GCA_030522665.1 Ichneumoninae sp. A BG-2022a
ATAAAAGGTGCTGAAAAGATTGTTTGTGCATAATAATAATTTCAGAATGTTCATAACAAATTACTGAAAAAAAAAATTGTGCAACAAATTATCCGGCAAGCAAATTTTTTTTATTACGAAAATGATTTGTTAATTTTTCTGAATACGTATTAATTTTTTCAGAATTTTATCTAATCCTTGAAAAATACGATTTTAATTAAATTTTAACATAAAGGAAACGAATAACATTTTGGGATTATTATTATGGACGAACAATCTTATCAGCATCTTCCATACGCTTCATTTTTTTCAGATTTTTATCCGATCAAGAAGTGTTTGTAATTCTCTTTTATTCCTCTCAAACTTAGGCGGTGTCAGTCATTGCGCTAGTACGACCTTAACAATAAGGAAATAAAAGCGAATATTTTTATGTTGCGATAAAATCTCGTAATTCGCAAAACGCTACACTGGACGACAAAATATTGCAAATGACTTCGGTGTAAAGCATAATCGGCATTTTATCGTGGAAGTCTACACATCCATCCTACTGCCTGGGTGTGTAGAATCCCCCCAAGCCTGCCGAGGGTTAAATGTACCGGAATGGGAGGAAGAAGAGGAAGAAGAAGAAAAGAAGAAGAGGAAGGAGCAAATCACCACGAGTGGTTTTTTCCTTGACTTTTTGTTATTCTACGTATCATCAGCAAAAGAACAAGAGGCGGAGACAAGTGGGGCAATAATTTCGCACCATCGCGGGATAGTTAACGAGTCTCGGGAAACGCATTTCAGTAATTCGAGCCAATTAACGGACGATCGTGGGTAATTTATGAGGATGCTTGCAGGACCGTTTAATCGGCACGCAACACTTCAGAGGGAAAATATCGTCTGCATGCTATCCTGGCGTGCACTGCAAAGTTGCCCACTCGTAATAAATCTGTACGCACAGCCTCGGTTACTATACGAGAGCTGATCATCCGGTCCTCGTCGGTCAACCAGCCGCGATTGATAAACGTATTGAAACACTAGGCTAACATTCATACGATCCACGTCATACAATCGACAGGTAGATTCGAATCAATTATCGACGACCTCGAAATTTTTTTACCGCGCGCGATAACGCATTGTGCGTAATCTCGCGATAATTGCGAGCTCGTGCATCCATATCAATGGCTTATCGTTCAATGCGGTTGTTCGGTCTTGAATAATGCAAGGAATTCAGTGAAATCATTTTTTTTTTTTTTTTTTTTGTGCCAAGTCAAAAAATCAATATGAAGCAGAAATCGACTAACCTTTGTATCGATTTAAAAAATTCGAAACAAGCACGAATGTATAGAATGAGAAAATGAAAATCTAACTACTAGTATCAATTTTTGAGATTGGTAGAAAAGTCTCCGATTCGGCCGGGTGAAGCCCCGTCGGGTGCTCTCATTCGCATTTCCCGGTCCGCGAACTTATTTTATGCTCTTTGCAGATTAACAACTTTTCAGTCGAGAGATTTTTTTTTTTTGCAAAATTTTAATTTTCCTCTTCTTTACTTGACAACTCGCTGAAGCCTCGTTAAGTGAGCCGGGTGTAATTAAAATCTCGAAAGCTCAGTGAAATCAGTCACGAGCACAGCCCCATCTGTGTCGATCGCAGTTAGTCGGATGAGAATCCCGCCGAGTGCAAAGGCTCGGCGATGCCAGGTATTCGAGAGCGGCAGTTGACCGCGAGCTTAATTAATTACTCGCACTAGTGAAGTTCCATCCTCATAGTTTCTCGTCGCATATCAAAGTGCACGCATACTACAGGCAAGAACTCGAGTGTACATAGATATAGGTGCAAGTGCATTGCTGGAAGGAGAGGGGGAGATCATAGAGTGAAAAGAGAGGATAGAAGATGAGCGAATGAGATGAAGTGCCCTAGCCTCGGCAAGCCAGAGCTGACCACTGCGACCGGGTATATGCAAGTGGCTTTATAATTTGCAAGCAGCACAGAGGATACCGAACGGCCCTCGCGTTCACCTGCCAATCCTATCTCGAGCAGTAATCTCGAGCGTCGTCCAGCCGTTCCATGACTCCAATATATTTATCCTCTTTCCTTTTTTTTCGTTTTATTTTTTTTATTCACGAGCCTCGTTTTTTCGAACATGAAAGAGCCTCGCTCGCGTAGGTGACCACTCGTGCGGATAGTCCAGAGGTCAGATCAGCGAGTCGCACGGTCCCTGCGTGCGATTATGAAATTCCGGAACCTTTGGTCAAGGGTTCTCGCAGCCACTCCGACAAATGAATCACGATTTATCGCAAAAACAGAAGTAGTTTCTCACGCTTTTTTTTATTCTGTCAACTCCCGTGTACATGCGTGCAATCGGCACAAACGATCGCGTCACTCTATTTACACAGTTTTCAAGTATTATTTTACTCCAAAATCACTTTTAACGTTGGTAACGTATTTTTTTTTGTCAAACATGTTTTATTGTTACGATGTTACAAGCCCGAAACTCTGCGCAGCGCCTTTCTCAAGGTAGAAAAACGAGAGCAAAGCTTGGCCGACTCGCCGCCAGGTGGCGAACAGGCTTACACTTTCTCGCACATGAAGTGGTGCGTCCAAGCGTATAAGACTAGTAGAATTGCATTCGGAAGCATTAACAAAAGTTACAAATAAACGTTCTTAATATAACAATAACGTTACTGATTCTCGGTTATTATGTATCCATCGGTTGAACAAAACTAATTCTAAATGGTAACTTCAAGTTACCATTATAAGACAACTGTAGATCCGTGCTTCGTAAGACTAATGGAGCAGACTTATGAGCACCTAACTGTTGGTTACATAAACAAACAAAAAAAAATAGCTCCCGGAGTCTATCGATCCAGAGGTGATGCAAAGGTTGCAAAACGCTTCGCTCCAGGAAGTAAGCATAGCGGTCGAGCGAATTCGAAGAAGCATCGAGGCATCGTTCGTACATCTCCGGCTCTTCTGCCGTGGGGAAAAAAGAAAATCCGATCGGAGCCGCGCATCCGATCGTCCCGAGCGAATCGACGCTGTATTAAGCGTTTCACGGTCGACAGCCCGATATTATTAGCTCTGACACTTTGACTGCTATAGAATTTATGATTGGCTTGCCGTTGCACGGTACCAAGTTGGTGTTCTACAGCCGCATCGCAAAGAGAACCGACCTCGAGAGGAGAGCCGAGAAGATTTGCTGTGAACGTTGCCAGAAAGAATTCTCCCGATCCGGCCCTCCGGCTAACCGTAGCGTTCCACATCGACGATAGAATTCCAAAAAATCGAATTCTTTATGTACGTTTATATAATATATGTACATAGAGAGTTGAGTCTATACGCAGAGAGGTAAAGAGAGCTCGGCCGGACCGTCCCAACGATAAAAGCTTTCTTGTAAGCCCACTCTTGTGATATTGATTCCTCGCGTAATTTACGAGCCCTGGGCGACTTTCCGAGACCTTAACGTACGGTGTATACCTGTACATGGAGGCACACGAGATCTATACGACTCGATATCGTCCGTGTAGCGAATCGTTGTGTGGACTCGCTGTACACATCGGTACCGACTGTACCCAACACAGCCCACGCTATTCTAATCTGTACGGGTGATTTATTTCCGTAATGGGAACACCCATATCGCTGCTCGGCTATTCTCAATTAATGACCTACTCTAGTCGTGTAGTACGCGTTATTGAAACGTCCAGGGCCGAGAGCGCAACACGCCGGACACTGCGCGTGGTTCCCTTCACTGGCGGGCAACCGGTTCGATCTAGCCTAGGGCTCATCAGCGAAACAGGACTCGTTGTCGATCGGGACCGGGAAAATTGTAACTGGAAACGAGATTTACATGTTTATGGATGTATCGCGTGTACAGTCACGCCAAAGAAGTGAGAACCGATGAGAATTTCGGATACTCGTCTATGGGACAAATATATTAATTTTTTTATATCAACTATATGGAAAATGCTAAGAACCGATCGATCTCCGAAAGATCGAAGAAGGATCGATCTTTCGAAATAACAATGTCGAATTGTTGTCGGCAAGGGTGGTTTTTTTTTATGATATCATTTTTATTTTTAAAACTGATATCGGCAAACATACACAGTAAAAAAAGTTTGTACTTTTTACAACAACTTATTGTCCTCAATCGTCCACAATTTTTTATTTGTTAATTTTGCAACCGCATTCAGTTCCAGTTGCACAAACTAAAAGTGTTAACGACACCGGAAATAAATGGAGAGGTTTGTCTATTAAGGCCTGAACAACTCTAGCAAGTTGACGGACGGCTGCTTTTAGGGGAAAAAACTAAAAAACGGACCGAAAAATGGACACGTCCATTGGGGAACGAAACGGATCGCAAAAACGGTAAAACGTTTGGATTGGTCCTTTTTCGGTTGCAGAAACCGAGGAAGGACCGAACATTTTTTATAAAAATTTTTGGCTAAGTTTTTTTAATTTTTTTGTCGCTTTGCTTTTAATTCTGCCTTTAATGAAAGGACAGAA
Source organism: Ichneumoninae sp. A BG-2022a (assembly GCA_030522665.1). NCBI lineage: Eukaryota > Metazoa > Arthropoda > Insecta > Hymenoptera > Ichneumonidae > Ichneumoninae sp. A BG-2022a. Next base: position 4,465 of record JAPYZC010000956.1, read on the forward strand.
TAAAAATACGATCTTGGTCTTTTTTCGGTTGCGGGAACCAAAAACGGACCAAAGCAAATTTTCGAAAAAAACCGTTCGGTCCGTTTTCGGTTTCCGCAACAGAAAAAAGACCAAATGCCAACAAAAAATGTACAGTCCATTTTGTCGTTTTTTACGGTCCGTTTTGTTCTCCAACGGACGTGACCGTTTTTTGGTTCGTTTGCAGTCCATCAACTTGCTAGGGAAATGAGCTTATTTTAAGTTAATAACACTCCACGTGAGACTCGCTTGTGACTATGTGCTTCGCTTTTCCTCTATTTTTTTTTTTTTTTGTTAGTTTACTTATTTAACAAAATTATCTTATTTTTACACCTCGCGAAATAAAATGTTGTACGAAACTCGTGCGAAAAACGTTTTCTTAACTCGTGTGATTACAACAGTCGCCTTCGGCACGTGCCGCAAGCTCACATTCGTCAGAAAAAGTTTTTCGTACTGGTATCAAAATGTACTATTTACGAAACTTCTTACTTACGAAAAATGACCTTTTCCTGTGTACCCGAGGAACACAAAATGGACGCAGCGTACGTCCGGACGTTACCACTCTGTGCGAGTGGATGGATAAACAATAAACAATAAAATCCTCTTGACGTATTCTATAATGAACCAGATGAGTCTCCTGTTGAAGCCCGTCGGAGTGGTCTAGTTGAAACTTCGAGAACAACACTCGCGGTTGAAACTCGGCAAGTTACCGAGTTTCCATCACGAGTGAGATCGGAGGGAAACGGGTCCTAAGCTAGCGACGCAATTCCAGTAAACTCGAGACCGGAGTTCTATCGGTCTACAGTATTGGTTGTCCAACTAGAGAGTCGGAAGTTTACTCAAATTCCGTCGCTGGTTCAGATTCACTTCAGTTCGTCACCGGTCGAAACATGATAACGGAACTTTCCGACACCGAAGGATACTTCAACTTTAGGTAGTATCAGCGTAACGGATGAGATTCCGACGTTGCCGACGAACGGCGCCGCGTCCCGAATGACCAAAGTGTCTCCATCTCATCGACGACGGCTCCACACAGCACCGAGCGATGCTAGCCGAACCCGAGCGGCATTTTTCCAGCTGACGTGTGTTGGCACACTCATTTCCGTGTTCCCCGTTGCTGACAGCATTGAACGTCGATCAGAAGAAAAAAATTCTCAATTGTGTTAAAAAAAAAAACAACAAAAAAATCGTTAATACATTCGTTCGATCATGGCGGGCTACACGGGCCAAGAAAATTATTGGTCGCAACCGCCGCAGGGACAGTACAACTTCGAGACTCCTGGCTTCGGTCAACCTAACCAACAGTTCGAGTTTCAATCTTACACCGAGGAGCAAGTCGGGGATTATTCGCCTTACGCTCAAAAGAGCTATCTCGATCCAACGCAAAATGCATACCCCGGCGATATGATGTACGCCTCCGATGATTTCGGCAAAGGTCCGTATCTGAAGAAATGCCGATGGCTACTGGCGAGCCCGAAATGTCCTGGCCGCTGTCTCACTCCGCCGCTTCGAGAGGGTCGTGCAACGTGAAAGATAAATTACCATTTTTCGTTCTTGAGCTCACATTTGTTTGCGAGAATTATTTAAAGCTCGGAGGGCCATTTTTCTTAATCAAGTGTTGACGGAAAAAACGGTAATGGAACTTAATTGTACTAATGGAAGTGAAGATTGATGGGAAAATGATTGTCATCATTTTTCGTCCGTAAAGCAATGCTTTTTGTTGACGCTTTGTTATCACTGACACAGATGTATTGTCAATCAGAGCTGGGGAAAAGCTCCGAGTGGACGCTATGCACATAGTAGAGTACTAGGGAGTGAGTTTACTTTGCATGCAAGCTGCTAAGTATCTCATGCATTCCTGGCAGTTCATGGACTCGAGTACTTGAATACATGTAGTGGTTACTTGGAGTTTTTACGCAGCTTTGGTGTTGATATAATGAGTTTTTGAAACGTTGATCGATCAAATCATTGTTTGTAAAAAACAGTTGATTCGTCTAATGACGTAATCGTGTAAATTACAGTAGAGTAGAATTGCGCATTACGATGGATTCAAATATTTGACACAGACCTACTTGGCAATCACAAAAAAGTGGAAAATAATTTATTTAAAAAATAATAATAATTCTGTGACACAATCCATGGAAAGAAAATGTTTTTAAATTTTTTACTTGACGTAGAACTTGCGATGGCAGTTTTTATGCTCGGCCTCTAAAGAATCTTGTTACAAAGATCACTTACGAAAAACTGTGACTGAGACATAGCAATTTTTATGCTCAGGCCGTACAGAACCTTCTTACAAAGAAAATCAGTTACAAAGAACTATCTCCGAGAAACCGAAAAGTATTTTCTTCAATGAACCGCGATACAAAACTATCAATCAAATCCCTTGACGTCCTTCTCTCATGAACAACGCAAGCAGGCGAGTGAGACAGCAGACTCGGGGCATCGCGACGAGAGCCAATCCGATCGTTGCAAATTGAAATAACAAAAAAAATTCTTATAGCTCCTCCAGGCTTCGGCGAGGAAGAGGACGAGCCGCCACTTCTGGAAGAGTTGGGCATAGATCCGGACAGGATAATGCAGAAGACCCTGGCGGTGATGAATCCCTTTCATCGGCGTGGTCAAACCGACGACGCGAATTATCTCACCCAAGACTCGGATCTGGCAGGGCCGGTGACGTTTTGTCTGGCTCTGGCGGGATTTCTCCTTCTCGCTGGATCGAAAGCTCACTTCGGTTACGTTTACGGGCTGGCCGTTACATCGTGCATACTCATGTACATGCTGCAGTCGCTGATGAGCAGCACTGGAAACATAACGTTGTCGTCGGTCGCCTCGGTTCTCGGCTACTGCCTGTTGCCCGTCGTGGCTCTCGCGGGCCTCAGTATATTCACGACTCTTCGGGGACCCGTCGGCATGATGCTCGCGGCTTTCGCAGTCGCCTGGGCCACTCTCTCGGCCTCGAGGCTCTTCTGCGCTATGTCCGGCGAGGAGAAACAACGCCTTCTCATCGCGTATCCTTGCGTGCTTCTCTACGGAGTTTTCACGCTGATCGTAATATTCTAACGCCGAATCGTGTTACGCCATATCGAAGATGACGAAGGATACGAAAGAATATCGGGTTTATCTCTTGTATCGATTTTCAAATTACAATGAAGCTTATATATTTTTCAATGTTCTGGCGGTCATCGTATAAACGCCGCTGCTACGTCGTTTGCCTCTAAGTTATTTGTAACGATTTGTAAATAAATACTATAAAGATTGAAATTGTTAATTTTTGTTTTTAATCTTATGGAAGGTTTATAGAAAACGTAGCTTGACCGATACGCTTGTTGGCACTGCGACAAACGGCAACCTCATGTGTAAGACGAAGAATGTAACTGTGTAAATATACTGAACTTTTAGAGCGGTGGTAAATGGTGTCGCGAGAGGGCGATTATTACGCCTGGGGAAGAAACAGAAGCATTGGTAGAGCGACTGCTAACATTTGTCGGAGGACCAACAATTTTATCTTTTACCCCGTATAAGAACGCTCGGATAAGAAACTAGTTACAGCAGTACAACAGTAACAAAATATTGGAGCAAACTTTTTTCATGACTGAAAACACCATTTTATAAAGCTTTACAATGGTCGATAGTTATTTAATTGAGGTGATGAGCGAGTAAATTGAATCTCTTGATGATCTATTAGAGATGTTCAAATAATCTTCCTCAGTTTATTAATTAAATTTGCATTTACTTTACAGGACTTCCATCGGATCCCGCTCAAGTTCAACAGCCCATTCTCGTTTGCACTGCGCACATCCATTGGGATCCCGAGTTCTGCGACGTCAAGCTCATTCAGACGATGATGCTGAGCAACGAATTGCGTTCCATACTGGACCAAGCTGGCCAGTCGTTCAGACCTGGTCACAAGCCCGACTCTTCCAATGTTCAATTATTGCTATGTGGCGACTTCAATTCGTTACCTGATTCTGGTAAGTTTTCTTCTTGTAACGCATTTTATAATTAATTCTATTTTTTTATAACTTGCCTCCCCGATTTGATACGATTGTAAACGATTTTTTTTCACATTCGCAGGGGTCATTGAATTTTTGACATCGGGACGTGTAGCGAACGATCATCGTGACTTCAAAGAATTAGTGTACAAAGCGTGCTTACAAAAAATATCCGGCTGCGAAAAACCGAACGAGTTTACACACTCGTTCAAACTTGCTTCTGCGTACAGTGAAGATATCATGCCCTATACCAACTATACGTGAGTCTCCAAAGACAAATTATTAAAATAATTATCTTCATCTGTTCAATGAAATGGCATTGAACATTGTATACCCAAATGTTTATTTTTTTGCAGATTCGACTTCAAAGGTATAATAGATTACATTTTTTACTCGAAGCAAAGTATGGTACCGTTGGGTCTGCTGGGACCCCTGAGTGCAGACTGGTTTAGAGAACACAAAGTAGTCGGCTGTCCACATCCTCATATACCATCCGGTGAGTGTTTAACGTTCGATCTTTATTTTATGAAATTATTTCTCAAAATTAATCAATACACACTCCCGGAACGACATCTAAACAATAATTAACCCACTGCCAGTCATTAGGAAAACACATGTTCTTTGTGATCGTCAAAGTCTCTGCACATTAAATTCAAATAATCGAATCGATGAACATCTTTTTCTTTTTTAAAGTAAAAAGCTAAAAATGTATGTTTTCCTAATGAAGATGTGAAGCGTTTATATCGAATGACGTAATAATTCATAACGTTGTCGTATTTCAGACCACTTCCCTCTGTTAGTCGAACTGGAAATGACACCGACAGTAGGGAATACTAACGGTTTGATCTCACGCAGGTAGCAGCCGCCACGTTCTAGGCCCAAGTAAAAAAATGAGGGAACGATAAATATAATAACGATAATGAAAGCCCATCACTCCTTCTCTTACATTCTGGCTCTAGCAATACCACTCGTGAAACAAACAAACAAATAACAAAAACGGCTATTATATTCTACTGTAATAGCGAATGTTTGAATACTCCACATTGCCGCACATACAAAACAAACGAAACAAACAAACAAAAAACTGACAGATATAATTAATAATGATGATGAAATAATTATAATGACCAGGTGACGGGAGTCGTGTTGTAATGCGTTTAGCCCATGTATAGTGTATTGCATTTTTAAGTAACTCTCTCTCTCTCTCCTCTCCCCCTCTCATGCCTATCGATATCTTAACGTCTATCATCATCGTAATATGTAGATACCTATTTTCCTACAAAAAAAAACGAAGATTAAAAAAAAAACTTAAAGAAAAAAAAAACAAAAGTAAATATTCCGATCAAGCCTCTGTGATATTGAGATTAACCATTGGAGCAATTTCACATATTTATTAAAGAAAAAAAAGAAGAAAAAAAATGAGAATAGAAATTAGTGTCTACTAGGAGAGACTAGGCCCCGAAACGCCCTTCCGAAAGTCCCTTCTTCCTAAATGTCATTACAACATTCTCCAAGCCAACTTTTTGATAAGAATGCTGCCATCCAATGAGAAGAACAAAAAATAAAAAAAAAGATGAAAACAAAGAAAATTGTATTTTTAAACGAAAACAAAAACCAACAAAAAATATGAAAAAACCATACACGCTATACTGGGCTGTGCGACGTGATTGGAGTTGACTTAAAAAACAATTTCAATGCAAGTACAAAACTGTTCTTATTGGCCACGTATATTGATAATATTATAATGTTAAATAAGATTTAGATGATATTGTAGCGAGTGTATTTGTAAGTACGGTATGATGTAATGATCTTCGCGTATCATCTAGTATTTCGTAAATGATTCAGTTGACATTCAATAATGAACGTTTACTCGGTTCACCATTTCATTTCTTAATATATATACTGTATGAAACCTATGCTACTTGATTATTCAGTTGATGTACGCAGAGTATTTCGAAGTCACATAAAAAATTGAAACGTCATATTCGCGATATGAAACTGAACAAAAATGATCTCTGAACTTTTCTTTTTTCGACAATTCAAAATTTTGCCAATGATAGAGCTCAATCGGCGGATGTCAGAGTTCTGCCAATGGCTGATATTCATTTCCTCGTTACTCAAAAACCATGGACTTGACGACAAAACTTTCAAAGAAAATGTATGTCCAGTTTTGAATAATCAATATGATTTTACATTTTTTTTTGTGCACGAATTTTGTAAATTGACAATTTTGTACGTACTTTATTGCGACTATCAAAAAATATACTTTACAGTCACAAATTATAAATGGAGCTAATAGTTGAAATAATAGCTGGTTTCCGTTGACCCGTTAATTGAAAATGCTCATTGATTTATTAAAGAAAAATCGTATACAGTATTTGTTGCAACAAACTCCACGCTCGTTATTCCCGGCTCTGGGGTTCTTTCGAGATTAATCATCGGTTTGTTACTCAAAATTTTCATGCGCATCCGAAGTCTTGACTCGCAGAATAATGTATTAATTGCTTGGAAACAATTAAACACGAGACTCAAGTACAATTAATAAATATTGAAATTTCTGGTTCATTATCTTTTGATTTTTTTTTTCTTGCAATGTACCGTATTGTCATCGACCAATTGCGACAGTGAGAAGACAAAAAAATGTACATACTCTCAGACGTTTGCTCGGGACTCCATATTTTTTAGTTTGTGCAAATTTGGAAATTTATCGGAATTATGAGAAGAAAAAAATTGTCAAGGCGAATATTTTTTATTAGTGCATGTGAGAGTTACAAAACAACTGAATAAAACAAGTGGTGAGACACGATAATTTTGCCGACACACGCAGTGTAGTAAATGTTGTATAAAGTAGGGAATTACAGAATAGTTTTTAATTAATGAAAGAATCGTTGGCATTCTGTATTTTGTATATTGGTTCTTCGAGCGTGATCATTAATATTTTTCGTTTCGCATGTGGCAATTTAGTGACAAACTCGAACAAGATGTATTGCGACGAATATAGCTTGTTTATCGATCTCGGGCCTAATTTGACAAGATTCATGTCATGTATCGTCCAAGCTTAACGATTAAATGATAATAATAGATTTGCAGGAGAAAAATATACGTGTCCCATAAATTAGTAAAGTTAATACCCCTCAACATTCAAATTGTAAAACATCATCAGAATCTCCGTTAAATTCACTCTCGGTAGTTGTATTCTGAAATTGCACGACCATAGGTCGATGTTGGTTGTAGATTAGTCCCTTTTAGGCAGCAGAGATGGGCAAAAAGATTTTTTGTTCGATAAAATATCCGAAAAAAGTGCGATTGATATTTCAACCGATCAGCGAATCTTCGATCACATCGGTTTATATTGCCACGCGACGTGGTAAGATAAAATTTTGATTGACAACTTACAAATAAAAAAAATATATAAAGATAACAAAAAATATTTTATACACGTCTCTGTTAATTAAATACGAATTACTTTGAATCATTCTAGATTTACATTCAATGATCAAAGTAACATTTTTACATGGTAAAAAACGCTGCATTTCGTTCGTCGATATATTGCTACTAGTTTGTAAAGAAACAAAAAAAAATAGTTTTTCAACCATAGTTCCGATAGCCCGAGCCAGTCTGATCCGAAATGCACGATTCAATATTTATAGACACGATATATCCGACGCTATAACACGCTTCTATTATTAATAATCGAGTAACGATCTATTTACGAATGGCGCTCGTTAAATAAAAGAAAAATACAAAATAAAAGCCACACAGCAAGTTTAAGTCATTTAGATCGTACGGCAATTTAAAAAATAATAATTTCACATATAATTCCGAATTAATAATCGAGGCACGTAGTTGACATCAAATTATACATAAATAGATTTTTCCGAATATTTTTTTTCTCTTATCGTCGCGTTTCGATGAGACTGCAAGCAATCGAGATATCATTAAGCTTCTCTATAAATAGCCGAGACAGTCATCTATAAATCAATGAATTTCGAAGCAAATAAAAAAAAAATAACAGAATAATTCTTCGTTCTTCGGGACACACACGTCATCCCGTGACAAATTTATAACGCGCAAGTAATTTTAAAAGTACTAATCTAATACTTGTTGAAAAAGAAAGAATCAACTCGTTGATCTGGTGGTTTTTGAGAAAGACAAAAAAAACACCGATATGCACATGTACATTAATAATGATATATGTGGTGTGGTGCTAAGACGAGACAAAAACAAAAGTCGCGACAAGCTCGCGACGATAAATAAAAAAAATTACGGTTTATCAATTTGCGCTTAGCACAGCACATCTTGGCCTGTAGTTGTATCATAAAAAAACGATATTCGATAAACATAAAAAGAAAACAAAAAAATAATAACATAAAAATAATGGTATGCATTTGTGAGAAATGAATGTTTATGGGGATTTATTCCTAAGCGTGTAATTCGCATAGGTTTAAGTCTCGGGTTCTATCCATTCAAACGGGTCTCGCTCTAGCTTCCGAAAGGATTTTCTTTTACCTCAATTACACTTGAAAAAAACAAAGAAAACCAAGACTTTAATTATAATCCTTCTCCGAATCGAACTGAAGTTTAATTTTTAAACGACAGCGAACACGATCGTTTTCCTATTGTTATGTGATTCCTTGGATTTATGGGCTAAAACAACGCTCAAACTGGCACTGTGTATTGTCATTTCGCACTCTACTTATATATCGCTGGGGGAAGTTGTTTATCAAATCAAATTCATAAACGATGTTAAAGAACAAATGTTTAGGATAAAAAAAAATACCCAGCATTATCATATCAGTAAAATAACAATACAAGTTGCACCCCTCTCCCATTCATGATTTTTCTGTACAGGAATCATTACTTTTTTCCTCTCGATTGTCCGATGTAAGCATATAAGTTTTTACCGCATTTTCCGCATCGAGCTGGAAGTTACGCATTTAGTCTGCGGTAACTCGACGTTTATCTCTTAATAATTACTATAATACGTATACTTATCGAACGAAATGTGACTTTATTGTTAGTTTAATATTTTTTTATGACGCTATATTTATCAATATGTTTGTAGACTAGAGACATTGACTTTCCCCAATTATACATTATACACGCATACACACACAAACACATCTATATATGTAATTCCAATTTTATTTTGGAGCAGTATACAATACTCGCAAAATTTCAAGTGTAAAAGTACAAATAGGCGGCTATGCGAGACCTGGTCGGATATTAGAAGCGCAACGTTGTAAAGGCATACAAAGGATAAGGGAGTGTCTAGTAGAATTCACGAAAGAAAAACGAAAAGTGTTTATTTATTCTTTTTTCCTGAATCATCTGAATGATGTGTATATCGATTTTCTCCTATGCCTGATTTCAATATCCATTCGAAGGTGACTTGTACTTTAATTTTTAATTAAAAATGCAATAATTGTATATGGGCTGCGTTTGAATCATGATCGAATGTAACGATTTATCGAATAAGGGAAAAAATAAATAGAAAATATTCAAATGAAATTAGTATTATTCTTTTCAATAAAAATGTTTTATTATTCTTTACACTGAATCTTCGGTTATTCGGGACCAATGAGACCAGCATGTTTTTGGTTAATTCAAAGCTATCGACATATCGCACAGTACTGTGGAAGTAACGCAGTAAAACAGATAAAATTATAATAGTACACAAAAATATGATCCGTCGATTGGTCATGTGTATTTACGCTATTGAAAATGTTTGCAAAATTATTATTACAAAATATGCATGTCTGCTTGTTCGGCTAAAAATTAGATGTTTAAACAGGAAGTGACCTTTGCCCGTACGACGTCACATCCGGTCAAAAACCGAGATTTTCAAGTCGGATGAACGATTTCCTTTGTGACGTCACTTTCGGTTGAGGATTTCCAACAAGAGAACGTGACGTTTTCCAACCGGGAGTGACATTACAGAATTAAAAAAAAAAATCCTGCAATGTGCCTCGAACGCAACCAGTAACAGAAACAGATAAATTCTGGAACACAGCGAAAGATTGAATATCGCCTTGGCTTACAGCGCCATTTGGCGTTCACACAAACCAATCTATACGGTTACCTATCCTCTCGCAATTTCTCGAGGATATTATGCACTTTCGAGAATATAAATTGTCGTCAATAGAATGTATTACCGTAATGTTGGAGTGGAAATTCTGGGTGAGCTAAATCGCTTCAGCATAAATGTAGAAGATAACTGGCAGCAATTTTTCCATTATCCCGAAGGTCGAGGTCTGACCGACGTGTATAAAAACGTAAAAACAAAGCAAAAAAATTAACTTTGTTTATAAGGTCCATGATTGGCGCGCTGTTCACCGGCCGAAAAAATTCGTCGCATACTGACTATAGTTTTATCGTATAACGTTCTGCAAATGTCTTCAACAAGGCGTTTTATTATTTTTTGGACTATAATGTATGAATCTGTACAACATTGACATTACAACGTTTATATGTATTTGAAAATCACTGATTCCTTGGAGGGAACCGATTGCAATTCCAGCTTAATCGGGCACTTCAACTGATAACTCAAAAGTTCTTCCGTGTATCCGATCAGAAAATACATTTTTCTTGCTGCCAGGCCTTGCCTTATTATCCCACATATTCTTATGATATTGTGCTGTCTCTTGATGATTATCTCGCTCAGAAACAAATTGTGCCACGTTCCTGTCATGAAGCGACGAATAAATACATCCTCTACAGCAGTTTCCGCTGGTCTCTTGCCATCGAGAATATTGGCTGCAATACAAAAAATTCATTGACAAGAAAATTGATAAATTTATATTCCCTACGATCTGTGGGGATTCTCTGTATACTCACCGGTGTTAAAAGAGTTCCACGATTTTCTTTCCATGATCTGATGCGGCTTGTTAGCCATTTCGTACGTCAGCGGACGAGTGCGCATCCTGGTCACCTTGTAACGACCGGACTGACATTTGTCGGCCACTGCCGAGATGTGAAAAGATCTTTGCAACGAAGGTACTTGTAGTTGCAAACATTTTGCAGCCTAGAAAAAAATGAAAAATAAACAGTGAAAGTTAAATTATACAATCATTTATTTTGTCATTGTTGATAACATTTCCTAGTATTGACAAGAAAAGATTTTTCTTTCCATCAGACAAGAATATATAAGCATGATTCGTTGAGTACATAAAATATTCATGCGCGCATCAATGGACTCAAGAAAACTAAAAAAGTATCTATTTACATTTTTAACAGTATATTTTCCAGTTCAACAAAAAGTGGAAAAAATTATTGTTCAAAGTATCGATGACTTTTTTTTTATATCAAACTCATCGTAATAATCTCTTTAGAATGTTACTTATAGAATGCTAAAATTTTTAATTAAGGTCAACGACCAGGACATCGAGAGCTACTCCAGAACCGAGAGGTTATGTCGATATCCACAACTCTCAGTGAATACAATTATTATTACGTAATGTCACTGACCGCGCGTGCTGCAAGCGTCATGACGATTTGTCGCTCCGTCGTTCTCGTACAGCGGGAATTGTCGAGAAATATATTAACGCACGAAACCCGAAGATTCGTCGTCTACACTGGGTGAGTTTCGAAATTAACTGCAAGAGCTCGCGACCGGCCCGAGCGGCCAACAGCACGTGCAGTCGGCGACAGCACTTTCAGCTAAATATGTAAAAAAAAAAAATGAATTATAACCTCCAGAGCTGCCAGCAACTTGCAGCGCTTGCTAATCGCAGACAATATTTAATCGCGTATCTACGGGTCTGTTTAGCGGACGGCGTTCGTGCGGCTTTAATTTCCCCTACCGACTGAAACCCGACGGTTCACACGTTCGTCTAGTGACGTCGTGTGCGCGCTTCTGCGGTTCGATTCTCTTCAAAAGTCATCGCGCCGTGCCGCACGGCTCATATCTCTTCGTGCTTTGTGGCAACATGTGCGGTCAGCAGAACAAAAAAATGAGTGTTCAAGAAACGGTGGATGATTTGACGCAGGAGTGCATCCGGCTCCGTCGAAGTCTCCTCACAATCGACGATCAGAAGGACAAGGATAAAATTATACTGAATCACATCAAAGAACGCGCAGCCGCTGACATACGTGTCAACAATTTCCAAAAAGGTATCATGAGTTGACACTAATAGAATTCTTGTGTCATTTGTGTCTAACAATTTGTGTTCTTGTTTTGTCAACACTGTATCGACGTGCATCGCGCTGCGTTAAAATGAACGACGATCGAAAAATCACGTCGAACAATCCTCATAGTATTTAATCTTCGATGCCTGTTTAACCTTTTCACGGTTAATGCGAAAGCATAGTCGAGTCACGAATGGTAAACACACAACTTTCGTATTTTAATCTCGCGGTATTTTTGGTTACTAAAAACTTTCGGTATTCCAACTTTTCTGATTTCCGTGAAATAACCTATTTCACGGAAATATAATATAAATAAAGAAATTATGACCTACCTTATAGGCTGATATTTTGAGCCTTTGAAAAAGTACGACGATCCCGAAAATCGCATCGTCAAACAATCTTCACGCTGTATTTAATCTTCCATGCGCGTTTAACCCTTTTTATGGTCAATGGAAAAGTCAAGTCATGAATAGTCAACCCAGCATTTTCGTATAATCGGTATTCTGGTTACTAAAACCTTTCGATATCTCAACTTTTATGATTTTCGCGAATATATTTTTTTTGTATCAGAAAAGTTCTCCGTGTGTTTTCTTCTTCTGTCCATACAAAATAATTTTCTGAATTTAACCGATTTTGTGTGCTAAAGATCATTACTTGAATTATCGTGGAAACGTCAACAAGTAATATTTTTTATTTACTTCATCGTGACTTCAGTTTTGGTTTGTTGAATATAAAATATCTTTGATCGAGTTGCGACGGATAGATATCTATAGACCATAGATGAATTAAACTGCAACGGGTATCTATAACGACCTTCCCGGTTTATAATTTGTCAGTCGTGACGTGAAGGCCCACATTTTAAATCATAGGTTCAGATCTGGTTGTTACTTGAAAAAGAAATGTCAGCCGCGCCAAACTCCGACGAGAGTCGACTAGGCGGAGAAGAGAAGATAACTGTGGGCAAGACACCGGAGATTCTTAAGCATCACGAAAAGGAAAACGAGCCTCTGAACGAGGAGGAGAGGAGGGAGTTCCAGGAGCTTTCCAGCATCGAGAAGAAGTTGGACGAAGAGATAGCGAAAATGAAGGCAGAACTGGAAGCAGGACCTTCCATGAAGGAAACCATGGACGGACTGCACGAGTACAACGAAATCAAAGACGCGGCACAGATAGTGCTCGGCGCAATGGCCAGTATGCACGGAGTGACCATTGCCAGTCTTCACCAAGAATACGGCTTGCCTATGGGCGAAGAATGATGAAAAACTAAATATCGTATTATTGTCTATCTGTTAATATTGTCACATGTTCATTACCGCAATAAATTATCTTTCGTAGCTTACTTAAATGATGTATCTTCGAGCTCACAAAACTACCATCATTCCACACTTGACATGGAAACTAAACACAATTTTGCATGCTACGCATACGGGAAGATTCGTTTTCATGAAACTTTATTTTTTATTTTTATTTTCATACGAGCAGCTTCAGAATATTTGAAACCAAACGAATATTTGAAACGCAAAACTTTTGTTAATTGTGAAACTTTTATTGTTCATTCTTGAATCAGCGTAATTTATAACAATAACTATAATTGTTAAGCCGATCGACAATCTCTGTTGGACATCTGCTATGTTTGCCAAATTGAAATGATCTAAACAATACCTCAGACTTCGTTCCATTGCGATTGAACTTTTAACCTGGGTATAAAAAACATTTAAAACATTCTTCATTGTCAATATTAAACACCTCTCTTTAATAATTAACGAACGCGTTTTTAAAATTTATCGTTTCATCAGACCAGCAAGTGACAGCGATCGTTATCGATCACTTGCTCGATCGGTGTTCATTTGCGAAATAAATTTGTTTATCTCGAGGCTCACAATCGCAACACCGATAACCTTAAGCGTAAACAGAAAACTCGTTATTACCCACGGATAAAAAACTTCATTTTCTTTTGTTCATTAAAGGATTATACCTTCACAATTCATTGTTTGAGGCTTTTTCGAATTTACCATTTTATCAGGCCTAGAATGGTTCAATGTATCGGAAGGATTGTCGATGTCGGATCATCTCGCTGGAAAGATCGTGATCCTCGACTTCTTCACCTACTGTTGCATAAATTGTATGCACATATTGCCGGATCTGGATGCATTGGAGAAGAAATTTTCCATCGAGGATGGCCTCGTCGTTGTTAGTACATAAAAAAAGCAACTTATTAAATATAAGTTATAAACTTATTAAATATCTCCGTCAAGGATCGATGGATTAAACACAAAATTTAATTCGCGCAGGTTGGAGTCCACAGTGCCAAATTTGCCAATGAAAGAAGTTCCAGCAAAATCCTATCTGCGGTTCAAAGATATAACATAAAACATCCTGTCGTCAACGATGCCAAACTCTCGATGTGGCGAGACATCGGAATCGTTTGCTGGCCTAGTCTCGTTATTCTGGGTACATTTTTTTTTTTCATATCTTCATTTTGTTTTCATAAAAAAAGGAAAAAAACTACTAGTCGCTAGGTAATTGCTGATGAATCCTTATTGTCAGATAACAATAACAATTATAACTACCGACGTTGAATTGCAACTGTTCGGAAAATAAGGTTTAAATTTTTAAGGAAGATAATGGACGGATAAATTTAGCTAACAAATAAAAAAATTTTAGGGCCGAAGGGTCAACCACTGTTCGTGCTGGTAGGCGAGGGTCACCGCGAAGAAATGTTCATGTACATTAAAGTGGCCCTCCAGTACTTCAATTCTCTGAAGGAGATATCGAATCGAGAGCTTCCGCTGAAACCGGCGCAACATTTGTTACCGATATCGAAGGACGTTCTATTATTTCCGGGCAAAGTGCACACATACGAATCGCAGAGCGGCCAACGATTAGTCGTGTCGGACACGGGTAATAACAGAATTCTCGTGATGACTCCGGACGGTGTCGTCGAACACGTTATCGGAGGCTACGCCCCAGGGTTTAAGGACGGAAGCTTCACCGATGCGAGATTTAATGCGCCTCAGGGCGCCTGCGCTCTCGAGAAAACAATTTACGTGGCCGACAACGAGAATCACGCTATCAGAAAAGTAGGCGAAATAAAAAAATTATATTACAAAGACGAAAATGTCTTCGGAATATCAAAAGGAAAAATTACCCTGAAGATATCCCCACGAAATTAAATTTCATATTTGGCAAAACTTTGTCCATGCATGCCGTTAGGAAAAAAAATGATTCACTTGTAGAATTTTATTCTTTAAGTGATCTTCCCCGAGCGAGGTTCGTGCATTGCAGATGCCATGAAATTTCTCGTGCAGATATCTTCAGGGTCATAGAAAACATGACCTAGAAATTTTTTTGTTTTATATCTTCCTCGGAAATATAGATAGGTGAGGCGGGGATTTACAATAATTCAATTAATTATTTTAGATAGACTTGGAAAAGAAGACGGTTACCACTGTCGCAGGTACAGGTGTTCAGGGAAACGATTATGCAGGCGGCAAAATCGGCAAAGATCAAGTATTGTCTTCACCCTGGGATGTAGCGATTTATCATCACGAACAGAACGATCGCGACGTGCCGGTTTTGCTCATCGCTATAGCTGGCAGTCATCAGATATGGGCCCTTTTTTTGGACGATACTGTGTGGTGGAAAAAGAAGTATGTTTATTTATTTATTTATTTATTTATTTATGGGTATATTTACGGGCTGGGCCCAATTACTGTCGAAATGGAATTATGGAAACTTTTGGGACCAGAAAAATATAATAATGGGTTCGCAATTACTCAAATATGTTTTGTGAAAAAAAATAGCAATATTATTCCCCATTAATAGGGGCCTCCATTGCCATCGGCCATCGGTAAAACATTTTTTTTAATCCAATAAAACATTGAAGAAAACAATTTCCAATGGCACTTTTGCTGTAAAAAAGATTTGTTAACATCTGCGTTAATAATTACTGAATTATTGCGTGAGTGAATGCGGTAATAATTGTTTTTTCTCAGGGAATACAAAGCTGGAACTTGTGTGGCAATCGTAGGCAATGGCAAAGAAGAGAATCGCAATAACGCTTATCCTCACGCTGCCAGTCTTGCCCAACCCTCGGGTCTTGCAGTCGTCCAAGAGCTCAAAGCTGTCTTCTTCGCGGACAGCGAGAGCAGCACCGTCCGAAGAGTCCACTTGCAAGATGGAAAAGTGACCGCTGTTGCTGGCGCTGATAGGAATCCGACAGTGTGTATAAGTTGAACTTTGGATGTCGAATGTTGAATAAAAAAAAATATTTCCGAATATTTCTGCTAAGGTGACTCGCCATTCCAATAACGAATAAATAATTCTTGTCGACAGAACTTGCACAGCTTCGGAGACATCGATGGCAGCCAATACTCGGCGAAACTTCAGCATCCCCTGGGACTTATTTGGGACAGCCGAGAAGAAATTCTCTACGTGGCTGATACGTACAATCACAAGATCAAGACGGTGACACCCGCGGGAGATTGCAGAACAGTTTACGGTGGTGGAAAACCGACGAAAGATCACGTGGTAAATACGTCTATAAATTGCACTGAAATAATATAATTTTAATTAATTAAAAAATGATGAATTTAATTATTGAATGCGACGTTTGTCATCGTACAACATCAGTATTTTTCGTTTACTTCTGTAAATAGCCTATTGTAATTCTCAAAAATATTTTTAGCGTAAAGTATTGTTACGTCGTCAAGGCCGGGAATAAAAAAAAATTAATTTGTGTTTAATTCTGTGAACGTTTCAGTTTGACGAACCCAGTGGTTTGGCTATTCCACCGGGTGGAGATGTGCTGTACGTTGCCGACACGAACCATCACTGCATCAAAGCCATCGATAAAAAGGACGACCACGCGATTCGGACTGTAAGGCCACAATAACGATGATTTGTAATTGTCGTTTATCGTCTTCATTTTTCATACTTGTATTACTGATTTCTTCTAGATATCGGTAAAATTACCCAAGGATATCGGCCGTCCCGTGGAAAAGACATTCCACTTTGAAAATTCGATCAGCAAGGACGGCGCCGACTTGACCGTTTCGTTTGACGCCGTGTTCGACAACGATATGAAGCTGACGCCAGAAGCACCGCAAAAATGGTCCCTCACTCTGCCGTCCGACGATTGGACGGCGGAAAAATTGTCCGGTGACTTCGACACACCGATCGTCGTGAAAATTCCGAAGGGCGACGGCGAAAAGAAATTAAACATTATACTCGATCTGGTCGTTTGCAAGACCGACGAGTGCATACCGAAAAAATTCGCCATCGTCTTCGCGATCAGTCAAAAATCTGGCGCCCCGAGTGTCGTCAACGAAGCGAAGAAATTGGAAGTCAAATGACGACCCGTCACTGACCTACGGAAAGCTAAGGGATTGAACAAAAAAAATAACTAATTATCTATATCGAACATTTTAATAATTGTAAGGGAGGAATTCGGACTCGCAATTTTACTTACATCCATTTTTTATTCAAATTTGACGAGCATAATTTGACAGGATCCAAAGGGTCAAACGAAAAAAATTCTGTAATGGTTTATAATTCTTGTGTTATTGTTTCATCGTGCAACGAAGCTTCGTCGATTTATTTTCGAAAAATCATATTATTTTATTCAAGCAAGTGAAATTATTGTCCATCGGTCTGGCACGAAAAATGCGACTAGAAACGAAAAGCGAAAAGTTGTTTGCCAGGTGTTCAACGATGAATATCGATCTGTATCGTGCGACTGACGATGTTTGTGTTGCCGTCGCCAGTATATGTTTCTTTTAGAAATAAAATAGGAAAATGCGAGGCCCAAGCGCATCGCGCACAGTGTCTTCGACAATCGTGTCTTCGAAATAAAGATTTTTATCAAAGTTACAAAGAGCGTTTATCGAACGAAATTTCAAAGCGGCTTTTATTTAAAACGAATGTTAAGAAACGCAGCCTCAGGAAAATACAATGTAATGGTTATTCAAATTGCCGAGAGATGTTTGTCCGTGGCAAGCACTTGTCAATGTTCATGAACGTAGGTCGGAGACGAGACCGCGTAGATTCTCGAACGGTAAATTTGCATTTCCCGGTAGAGCGAGCTCCGAAGATAGCGCGTACCGCGAGAAATTCTCGGTCCGCCTCTGCACGCTGCGCTGCGTCGGATCCGACGGGTTGCAGTCGGCTCTCAGTACTCTTCGCCCGCCTCGCCCTCGCCCTCCACCGAGTCCAGTCCCACCTCTTCGTAGTCTTTCTCGAGAGCTGCGAGATCCTCGCGGGCCTCCGAAAATTCACCCTCTTCCATTCCCTCGCCGACGTACCAGTGGACGAACGCGCGCTTCGAGTACATCACGTCGAATTTGTGATTCAACCTTGCCCACGCCTCGGCTATCGCTGTGGTATTGGCCAGCATGCATATCGCCCGTTGGACCTTGGCGAGATCACCACCGGGAACTACCGTCGGAGGCTGATAATTTATTCCGACCTAGAAACAATAATCAACCCCGTTCCGGTAGGGGTTTACCCACTGTATTGTCTTGCCGTCGTGATTAATTTCATAGTAAACATGCATACGAAGCTGAACTACCCGGACGGACCAAAGATCTTCGGGATTTTTTTTCAACAAGTTAATGAATATCACTTTTCAATTAAATTTAAGGCTATGTAAAAGATCCTTTCGCTCCGACGGTAACAAATTCACAGTTAAGGAGGTTGGAGCGAGTGGTGTTAATTCCGCCTAAATTCGAGAAATTCGGGCAAGAATTGCAAACACTTCCCAATGTTATAAAAATCTGAAAAAA
>JAPYZC010000957.1:0-23382 GCA_030522665.1 Ichneumoninae sp. A BG-2022a
ACGTCTACATTTTATAGTTACGACAATGTCCAAAAATTATAGTTGCAACTATAATCATAGTTTAATCAATTGAGTAGGGTAAAAGTGGTGAATATGGCCTATGTCGATTAACACGTAAATCAATTATATATGGACCGGGCCATATTACCCACTGTTACCATCCCCTACGTAGCAACCTTAAAACTCACCTCCACCCCGCCAAACTAATTTGGCGGGGTGAAGATTATTCCCTGACCAAGATCTTTTCCCTGGCTGCAGCCACTGTGAGTGCGCTTTGTAGAGAAAAGATACTTTAATTTATGTTATTATTACTATTGGTATTATTATGTTTTTATATTTAAAAATAAAAATTAAAGAGAAATAAAAATATTTTTAATGTTGTATGTGTTTATGGAATATATTGGAGATTACACAATTTCTGGGACAAGTGATGAGAGATTCCTGTGAGATACAGACCAGAAAATGAAAGATTTCGTTGTTGCGATTAGTGAGTCTCGACTAGATAATTTTTTGATTTTGGAAACTAAATTTTTTTTAAATACAAAAAGCTGTATGAAATGAGTAGAAAATGAAAAGTATGATTTTTAGATCTACAAAAAAATAATTAGATGGTTGAATATATCAAGGTCATATATTGTTTCGTTGAAAGTATAAATAAAATGTATAAATGAAAAGTCAGATACTGTTCCGTTGAAAGAGGAAACTCAATGTTCCACAACCACAGAACCCCTGACATAAGTAAACAGAATTCACTTCGTATGAAAATGCATTGCAAAGTGCTCAGTATAAAACCCAAAAACTCAAATCTCCGTTCGCCGAATAAAATAATTTTAATAAATTAATAAAGCATTTCCTGCCAGAGCGCGCTATCAGCAAGCCAGATTCAATATTTGCATCTGTTGAGTCACAGTTAAATAATGTGTTTACTTCAAAGTTGGGACAGGCTCGATTTTTTTTCTCCACAACGCGCAACGCCGAATGATCAAAGCTACTTGCGTCTCAAAAAAAAGAAAGATGTAAATACATGAAAAAAAAAAGAAAAAAACAATTTTTTAAACCCGTTGAAATTAACACGACGGGAATCTCCGAAGTCCGCGCGAGCATCGAACAATCGATCGTGCACAAAAATCTCCCCGCATCGTGAAAATTGGAGCATCCGAGAAAACATTGCGTGCACAAAAAAAAAAAGAAAAAAGCGTCGATGAGGTAACGAGACTACAAAAGAGAAAGCGAGGAAGCGAGGGCGACGTTCGGAGCGTGAGTGGTCATCGAGTTTTGGTCGACGCGCACAAAGGGGGCTTCGGGCTGGCCACGCTAAGGCCGTAAACGAAGATGTCTGCCAAAATAATAATAATGATGATAATTCGACACTTCACAACGACGACAATCGACGGCCTCGCGCGATTTTCGGAGCGTCGCGACGATTGCGATGCGAAAAAAAATTAAAAACTGAAGCTCGTCAGCTTCGCCGGATTGTTGGGCGAGCGTGTGTAAAAAAAAAAAACATTCGATAACGTACCGCCCCATCGACGATCTGGTCCGCTTGACGCGAGGCGGTGGGGTGTCGCGGCTGGAGCTTCGCTTCATGTTGTTGCGGATCTTAACCGTGATCTTGTGCCGGTCGTCGCGCGGAATCCCAATCATCAACGCTGTATTGTGCACGGATAATCGGACGGAGAACGAATAAAATTAAGGAAAAAAAAAACGAAGGAGCGTTGTTTTTTTGTTTTGGTTAGTTTGTTCCCTCGACTGTTGAGCGAGAGGCGCATAAACGAAAAAATTTTGACGACGCGCGGTGCGGGGACCCGAGATGCACACTCGAAGATATACTTCCTTAGACTTGTTTTTTCACCACCTTCTGGCGAGCGCCGTAACCGACTTATCCTCGGAAACTAACTAACAAAATGGCCGGTGGCTTTGCGTCTCTGCCGCGGCAGCGGCGCGCGCAGCGCCATCTGCGCAGACGGTGGCGGCGCGGCTCGGGCTTCCTCAGCGGCGGGCCGGGAGGGCGGGAGATTCGAATGGACTTAAGGTAGAATTTCTCGAAGGTAAAATGTTCGTTGGATGAAAGAGGTAACTTCGGTTTATTGGCGAGATCAACTAGGGATGCTAGTGGGCGTTACGCGAATATGCAAAGATTCTTGTAACGCTGAACAATAATTTATACTGTACACTTGATAATTTAATTTTGTGCGAGAAACGGACGACTGACTACGCAAGCTCGAAGACCGGATGCAGCAGGGACAAGTCATCCTTGTTCTGGAGCCATCTCTCCACGTGTTCCTCGACGTTTTCTCGTGTGTTCTGGAGAAAAGAAATTGTAAAAATTATTATTTTTACAATTTTTCCTGAATTTTCATGTATTAAAATGAAAGAAAAATTTCGAAAATGTGAAAAATTGAGGCGAATAAGAAGAATTTTCGATACCTCCGGTCTATCCGAATTCTCGAGATTCAAGCCATCGAACAGTTGGGCAATGCTGAGAGCCCAAATCTGAAATCCAGTTCGAGCGAGCCACACATTTTCATTCAAACCTCCCAGAACAAGGTTCTTATTCTTCGTGGAAGCTTTTGAATTTCTTCCCACGAAGCTTCTCGTGACAGTCTCTAAGTTCATGGTCCACGGAATTACAGTCCGCATCAGCTTGTTCTTGGTTCCTTCGGGCTTTGGATTCTTCATATTCTCGAGCATGTTGAGAAATCGCTTTCTGTTGGATTCAGCGTGTTCCGCCGATACTCGTTGTCTGGACGATTTATTGGAACAGTTACTCGTGTCGTTGCTCTGCTGGGCCGCTTCCGCAGCTCCGAGATCGCGATAGTAGCCTCGCTCTTCGGGTGACAATTCTTTCCAACGTTTCGTCAACAGCTTCGCAGTTTCGACGAAGTTTATGCCCGGATTTTCTCGGATTACTGAACATTATTGCACACAATAAAAATATTAATTTAAAACCATTAAATATTGAATTCAATGAATATTTAAATGATCGTTATGCAAATATAAAAATGTTATGAAAGAATAATTTTTGTTTAAATTGGCTTTGATAGGATAATCGTCTACGCAATGTTTCTACGCACTCTGAAGCCTTATCTCTTTGGAGAACTTGCTGAATCCCTTGCAACCCATTGTCTTCGCGTCAGACTCCGGCTCGTCCACTTCGCCTGGTGCATCTTTCAGAACGTGGTTGTATATTCTCACATCCGTACCTCCCTGAATTTAAAGAATCCAAACGATGTCAGTTGAGCATTTGAAAAAAAAACATAAATTAATTATTTTTAATTAATAAATTAAGAATAATTGATCGCAGAATAAGAATAATTAAATGCGAATAAGCAATACTTCAAGTAGAAAAAGTACTTGAGAAATACTTTAAATACTTGTGATACTCTGTACTTTGAACTTAAAGTATTTTTTGGAACTTATCCATTTCCGACTAATCGAAGTCCATCAATTTACGTAATTATTTTTAATGATTATCAATTATTAGACTCCATTATTTTTACCTGCAAGTTTATCGGGACATGGCCCTTGCTCCATGCCTCCTCGGTCAAACCATTCGCGGCTTCCGGTATCGCAGTCTTCGGCTTCGAGCAATCGTTCACGCTCGTTTCTAGAATCGCCTCGCTCCGGCCTGGCTCTTGGTGCAATAATTTGAAAACCTCCTGCGTACTAAAGTCTTCGCCCAAATCAACTTCCGGTAGCTGACTTATGGTTTCCTGAGCCGGTGCAACTTTAGTATTCGAGCTTTCATTCTCCTTGTTCGCCAGAGTTTCGAAAAGCTTCATCGCCCTGCGACGTTGTTTTTCCCCTCCAACCGCGGCTGCGGCATTTTTCATGGCGCTCCCATTTCTGGCTATTAATTTCTCGCTCCGGTCTTCCAACTTTCTTTTCTTGGACGACGGTGGTGCGATCGATTCGCTCGCGGCTTCGATCTCGGTGCTCGTATAGTCGTGATACTCCTTCGTCGATTCGTTGCCCTTCGCGGGCTCGTCGATCTTCGTCTCCTGCGATTTCTCGACGATCTGGTAGAAGTTGACCAGCAATTTGTCCAACGTCTCGACGATCTTCGCCTTGACACAGAATTTTGGAAATATTGGAAACTTTTTGTCTAGTTATGGGCTCGAAACAAGATAGAAGGACCTTTCAAGGAGTTTTGTAATCATAACTCTAAAAGTTGGGTGAAAAGACGAACAAAAAATACAAATTTCGAGGATCCGCAAGAAATTCAAGAACTTTCGAGGCCAGGCAGGTACGAGGATGAACCTACGTTACAGCGTCAACTTACGACATTCGTGAGCAGAACCGCTGTTTTGTTCGGTTCCAAATTAACATCAACTTCCGTCGGTGGCACGTTGAGAATCGCGAAGAAACCCGGCTTCTTCTTCGCCGGTATTTTATCGCCGAAGTGCTCCACCAATCGCTGATGAATTATCTGAGAGAAAAAAACAAGCTCGTAAATTCTATCGTCGTAAGGTCCAATTGTATCACGTTAGTTTGAACTTACGATCGCTCTTGAAGTCGAACTTAATATCGAACTCGAATTTGAATTCATAGGTCTTAAGTTTGAACTTATGATAGATCGCAAATTTGAACTTAAGATAGATGCATATAATGAAGTTCGGACCAGACTTTGATCGTAAGTTCGATCTCAAGAACGTCTTGAAATTCGACTCTAAAATCACTAGAATTATTGGACGTACTTTTTCAATCTCTTTATACGAAACAGGACGTTGGTTGACGAAAACGTGTTGTCCACCTTGGCAAACTTCCAACAACTCCGTGCAGTCTCTCGCGGGAATCACCAGATGCACGTCGACCTCCGGTGACTTCTTATCGACGAAATCGACTTGCGATATGAATTTCTTTCCGAACAAATACGTGAGGCATTCCCTAGTGGTTTCCGTTGACGGTTTCGTCATGATATTGGCGCCGTTCACGCGGTAATTTATCCTCACTCTGGGATGACAAATTGCATAGGAACGCAGCAGAGTCTCCAGCGATTTAACGTCTTGATTGGAACGCTTGGAATTGTTAATTATCTGCCTTCTGACCGGAATGTCCTTGAACATGCATCTTGCTTGCACTGTTGTTCCTGCAAAAAATAAAATGATCAATAATTTATCAACAAATTCATTAATGAAAAATATTGTTTATAATAATTTATTATTTTAATATCACTAGTAAATTTTCAAAGTAATAGAAAAATAGCAAATTTGATGTTCGTTGTATAATATTACTAAATACTAATATTACTAATAACTAAAATTAACATTATTTTCTTGCAAAATAGCATCAAATAATAAAATTTGTATTTATCTATAAAATCTGTGTAATCGGTAAAAATTAATGGTGACAAACCGACTGAGCGATGAGAGAGCTCAGAACTCTCAATATTTCCATTACGGTTCATCCTGTACAGTCTGGCTGCCTGGTCTTCCTCCGTTCTTGTGATTATAGTCACATCCGCGACACTGCACAGAGAAGCCAGTGCTTCACCCCTAAAGCCGTACGTTTCCAAGGCATCTGCAAATTAGGCCGTAAATTAAACTTTCAGAATTTAAAAAAAAAAAAAAAATTGTGCATGGATTTAAAGATTTCATACTCAAGTCGGCAAAGTCTGTGATCTTAGAAGTGTAAGACTGAAGAGCCATGAAGGAGGTGTCGGCCTGGGCAATGCCCTTTCCATTGTCGCTGACTTCGAACAGCGATAGGCCATTGTCTTCCTGAAAATAAACAATCGTTAAAAAAAAAACAAATAATTTATTTCCGTACGAAATTCAATTTTTTTTTCCACAGTTTCTAACGAAATTTCCAGAATTTCAGAATTTCTTTGCATTTTAAGGACACGAAACATTTCGCTATCGAATATTATTGTGTCAGAAAATTGATTCAAGGTACTAGTTTGATATCGATGTTGCTGGCACCGGCGTCGAGAGAATTTTCCACGAGTTCCTTCACTGCCGTAGAAATCGATGTGATAACTTGCGCCGTCGTTAAACATTTTACTGTCTTCAGATCCAGCGGGGCGATTGCCATTTTTTTATTTTTCGTTTTTCGACACTTGTTTTTTTTTCTTTTACATTCAAAAACTTGAAAGCACACGCATTTTAACTCGAGCGGGACGTGCGTGAAGCTGACAATGTAGGCGATCAGCTGTTCTTTCGATCTCCCGACTTTTGCTATGGGTAACATGTAGGTGGCCGAAAGCGAAACCTCTATGACCAACTTCGCCCAACGCAAAGTTTCTAGCACAATTTGTAGTTTTTTCGATACTTTAAAAATTGACCATTTTCAGCATAGGGGATCCTATGTGAAATTTTGCGATAAGGCACTTTTTTTTGTAATTTCGAGATATCGAATTAAAACCTTCGCCATTGTTTTCAAATGGCATATTTACCTACCGATTTCGTTACCGAAAAAATTCTAAAAAAAATTTTTGAAAAAATACCATTTTCGTCGAAAAATGGTAAAGGAAAATAAGAACGAGGAAGATGGAGAATAAGAAGGGTAGCCTTACCATTTTTCGAGGAAAATGCATTTTTCGGAGTGATTTCGGGTTTTCGAAATCCACTTCTATATGCTATGAATGCCGAAAACTGGAGAATCTAGCGTATGGGAGTGATTTCGGATTTTCAACAAAATGGAATTTTGTCCATTCGGACAAAATGGACTGAAAACCTCAAATTTGTCCAGTGACGTTCCGTCCCGCTCCTAGAAAAATAAACGCAAGGAAAGATGTAATAAAAAATCTCATCTCAAATAACCACTTAGCGTTAGATTTATTACAAAACTTTATGGTATATGGTACAAGATATAATGATACAGTAATTATTAACCAGCGCTGACGGAGAATTTTTTTTTATAATTTCATTTTTAATCACTAGCAAAGTACGCAACAATGTTTTCTTTCTTTTCGAATAAAGTATCGTGAATCAGAAATAATCGGTGGAAGCACAAAAGTTTTCGGCTTCGACATCTCGTCTCGCCGGACTCGAGCTTCTTTCGCATTTTTATTTATTAATTTTTTTTTTAATTACTATTTTATTTTCTCAATTATCGTGTATCTATGACGAGTATAAATAAAGGAACGTAATATTCGCTCGATAAGTAATTCGTCCGATGATAAAATATTGCGTGTCTCGTGACATATTATTATCAAGCTGATGAAAAAAATCTATAGACATAATTCGTGATGAAAGTGTAAATTCGTAGTCATATTTTTTTTTTAGTAAAATAAAAAATACTCTCGAACTGCTTGAATTTGATCGATTAAGCGACGGTAACATAATAAGTCGACGAGCGGTATTAACGTAAACAGCCTGAATCGCGATTAATCGATATAAAATGTATGCGGCCTTTGGGAGCCGGGCAAGCGTCGCGAACCCTGGAGTGTCGTAGCGAGACTCGTTCTCCTTTATGTACATAGGCAAAAAAACGAGGAAAAAAAAAATGTTTAACGAAAAAAAACTCGCTCGTTCGGAGATGCGTCGGAACCGATAGTTACATAATTATAATAGAAACAAGTGCGTCGTTAAACGTTATCGATAGAGGTAGAAAAAATGTTCTCATATACACATATTACACATATAGATACAATTAATCGATGCAAGCTGCGGCGCCGAAGGCCACACTGGTACGCCTCTTTCCTTATCCAAAATCCCCCTCCCTCCCCTATCAGAATCGATTGATAAATAATAAACTATTTTAGTCGACTAGCTTCTCCTATCGCTTCAACTTTCCTTAATTCGTTATATAGTACACGGGCGTTATAATTTTTTTTTTTTTTTTTATGGTAGAGAGACTATTAGACTCGGAATTGTGTAAGGCGTGGATGCGGAGAGTTCGTTCAAACTGCGTGACGATAATGAAAGAAAGAAACGGTAAAAAAAAAAAAATGTAGACTACCCTCAAATTGAATTATCGATTAACTTTGTATACATAGAGATTGCGAAACGAAAAAAAAAGACTATGTTGAGTAAGGATCCGATGGAAGCATTAAATATCAATATTGAAATCTCGTTGATCGTTTCGTCTATCATAACGGCACGAGATCGATGAGATTGTCCCGAGGCTGAGTCAACGACTCGGGAAAAAATTCTGCGAGCTTGTCGTAGAGCTCCGTTCGACGGTTGTGAAGGATTCTCGACGGTATTCTCGAATCCGAACAATCGCCCGTCGATGGCGCCGAGAGCTCGAGGCTCCTCGCTGCCTCTTGCTCGCGGAAGAGGACCGACGCCAGAAGCTGAAACTTTCGGTAGAAGAGCTAATGTCAAATGAATTCTTCGTCGCTCAGTCGATATTGTAAAATTAATTTATACAATTAATCCATGAAATTAATAAATAAAATTAATCCATAACATTAATCCATGAAATTAATAAATAAAATTAATCCATAAAATTAGTTAAAAAAAAATATACCTCTTTGGCCTGTTCCTCGTCGGTGTGATCGATAATTTCCGACACCTCGGTCTGCAGATACTCGAGCGCCTCGATGCCGTCCTTCATCGCGAGCTCCTCGAACTTGTACTTCCGAATGAGGAGCTTGCAGCGTCTCAGTATTTGTTCCCGGGAGGGTCGACAGAGTTGCAGTTGCCAAAAATCGTCGAGACGCAATTTAGGCAAACACGAGCGTCCGGGATTGCCGCCGAACAGGTAGTGAACCTTTTTCACGTAGTCGTAGACGAGTTGATGAGCGAAGCGCGGACACGGCTCGAAGTCCTGCATCTTGTTCCAGTACTTCTCGCCGATGTTCTCGTTGCGATAGATGCACGACCATCGATTCGCCCTTATGTTGTAGACCCAGAATGAATTTTGAACGTTGTTGTCGCGCTTGTCCTTATCCTTGCTCAAGCCCTGCGACAAACGAGAATTCTTCCCGAGTCAAAAGTCGCTCACTCGATTGTGTTCACAAATTCGATAGATTCGATAGATTCAATAGATTCGATAGATTTGATAGATTCGATAAATTCGATAAATTCAATAAATTCGATAGATTCGATAGATTCGATAGATTCGATAGATTCGATGGATTCGATAGATTCGATAGATTTGATTTAAACAAAAATTATACAAACAGATAGAACGTAGATTTCACCCAGAGCCGGATCGATGGTGGCCCGCTGGGTGTAACCCGCCGCTGGTACGTTACTCGAATCTCTGTTGCCAAAGTCCGTCAGGCTTATGCTCTCGAGCTGATTCGTGTCCACCTCGTAAGTGAAGAAATCGTTCAGATAATCCTTGCTCCTCTGACCGCCGAATATGTACAGCTTTCTCGAATCCTGTCGATGGGAGACTTTGTTTACTGAACGAATGAAGCTTTTGTCGATCGTCGATCGAGGAGTTTGTTACGGAGCTATCGCGAGCCTTACCGGATGAAAGAGCATGGAATGTCCGACGCGCGATCTTATAACCGGCACGTTGGGAGGACTCGGTCGAGCTATGTCGGACGCGAGAGCCGTCCACGTGCCCGTTGGCACATGATAGGAATAGAGTCCCGAGTAGACCGGCTCTGTGGAATTCGCCGGCACGCCTTGATCTTCGGCTCTACAGTAAAAAAAAGTATATTATTACTATTATTAAACTTTGCAGAAAGAAAGTGCAACACTATAAAATCTGCATCTCGATAACTGAATTACAATTTTCTTTTTTCGTATGAATTCTTGTAAATAGAAAAAAAAAATAGTTGTTAGAGGAACGTATAATGAAGTGGATGAAAAATAACGAAAAACTATCTCACCCTCCGGACGGAACGAGAACTCGTCCGCCGACGACGTAAATCGTTCTCTTCTCGACGTCCATCGACATCTGATGATCGAATATCAATCTCGGACCTCCGACAGCTCCGGTGTCCTCCGATATTTGCGTCCACTTGTTCGACTCGATGTCGTAGATGTAAAAGTCACTCTTCAAATTTTCCGGCGATCTGTACTGCGTGTCGAGATACCTGCCGAGCGTGAACAGCTGGCGTCTCTCCGGATCGAGGCACATCTTGTGACACGAGCGCGCACTCGGTCCGCCCTGTTGAAAGTTCGCGAAAACTTTAGCTGAAGATTACGAAGTAAGCCGATTTTTTTTTCAAATTTGTTAGATTTGTATTATTTTTTTCTTGTTATTTTCCTTTACCTAATGCACTTGTTTAACGTACTTACTGCAGCTTCCGTGTCTTTGCAAATGAGCGTCCACTTTTCGGTGTTTATGCCGTAAGCCCAGAGATCGGCGAGATCCTGATTACCGTCCCAACCGCCGAACAGGTACAGGATCTCGGCGGCCGGGTCCAGCACCATCTGGTGACCGCCCCGCATCCCCGGTTTCGGATCCTCGCAGGCTACCTTCGTCCAAACAGCCCGATACGCCTGGGCGTTTATGTACTCGTCCAGCATTCCCACTGAAAATATACGTTGAAATTTTTTTTTTTAATTTCCCTCAGCGAATTTTTATGTGAAAACTTATCGAAATTAAAAAATAAATGGTGTGAAAAACTATCAAAAGTGAAAAATAAATTATGTGAAAAATTATCAAAGGTAAAAGATAAGAGACGATCGACCACTCACTAGAAATCGAATTTGTGATGAAGGCCTCGACCTGTGTATAATCTCCCTTGTTGACGAGAATATCGTAGAGCGCAGAGAGTCGACGATCCTCGAGCGCGACGCCCGTCACTCTCTCGAGCGTCTGCACGACTTCCGATTGCTCCAGTCTCCGAAAGTGTTTCATGCACAGTCTTATCACCTCTCTCTGCAGATACTGCGAATCAAACAAATCGATTGAATGGAGCAGTCAGAGAATTTTGTTAATAAATAAATTAATAATAATAATAATAATTCAATCATTGAATAGCAAGTGGGGAAGAGCGAGGTGCGACGTGTTTTCTCACGGTCCACGAAAAATAATTTTAATTACTTATTTTCCGAACTATTATTATTATTATTATTGTTATTATTAACAATAGTAAAAAATTATTGAACATTTTATTCGACATTTTTTTCTTCTAAAATCATATAAATATGTTATAAAATTTTATTACATAAAAAAGGCATTACTAAGGGAAGATTTTTCTTACCGAATCGACCCACTGTATGCTAGATTTAACGATCTTGGGGTCGTCGACACCGGCGAGACGAACGTGCCATATAGAGAAATTGAAACTGGGCCCCCAAGACTGGAGAGGCAAGATGCTAATGTATCTGACCGGAAAGTAGTTGCTGTCCCTACCGATGACGTGTTTCATCTCAAAGGTTTCTGGCACGGAGTCGTTCTTAAGACCGCTGCGAACAAATTAATGTTAGTATGTCATTCCGATCTGTGTAGATCAGACTTCGCAGCAAAAATATGAGCCCTAGTCGATATTAAAAAAAAAATTGAATTTTGGCAATTTTCATTACATTTTGGGCTTTAAGCCTGATTTTCATCACCTAAACATTATTAAAATCATGCTTTCATGCATTTGTTGCTTGCCTTTCTCTTCCTTATTATAAAAAATTATACACAAGGCAGGGAGTTAACGAAGCTACCTTTCCAACAGCGTCATCATGTTCTCCGATTTCATTCCTCCATAGACCTTAAATTTCTTTATGTTGCATACGTGAGTCTTCTCAAATTTGCCAAAGGTGATGGTCTTGACGATGGCTGGACTTTGGAGCTTGAGCACCAAGAACTGAAAAATCACAGTAATCTCGTGACTTCATGATATTTGGGCCAAAGTAGCAGGAAGTAAACGGGCCAGGGACTCCGCTGAACGTGTTAGTCTGCGAGTCAGAAACGCAGATAAAGCAAGCGGACTTTTTTGCTTATTGAATTTATCTCAGGAACTGAACCGTGAATCTCCTTGAAATTTGGACACAATGTGTCCGATAGTACGCTCTTTGCTGCGGGAGATTTTGTATTCAAATCTAACAGAAATCTGCAGAGAAAATCGCAACGTTCTGTTGTTACCGAACAGTTTTCCAAATGATGACTTATGTCTTTAGGACTTTTTGTCTTTAGGAGTCTTCGGTTTATTGAATTTATCTCAGGAACTGAACTGTGAATCATCTTGAAATTTGGACACAATATGTACGATAGTACATATTGTGTCCAAATTACTAAAAAGACTACACTGTAAAAAAATCGTCAAAACTTGCAAACGATTCGGCTCGTCTTTGTCCAAAAAGTATCAAAGTTTTATAACATTCTAACAGAAACGCGTTTTGGCCCAAAAATCCTTGAGCGGTGACGAGGAGACGAAGGACGTCGCGTTACCTGCGGCTGATTGTCATTGTCGGAGGACCACCTGGACGCTTGGTCCAGCGGCTTGTCCGTCAGGATATTTCTGTGAAACAAACAGAGCGCAACAAGCAAATCAGCGAAAATTTGTATGAAATTCAACGAGACCTTAAAAGTCGAAAATTTCGCGGCCGCGAATCACGTTCGGCCAACGTTTTACTCACTCGGGCACGTAGGTCGACGAGTAGCTCGAGCACTTGTATATTCTGTATTCCAAGATTTTGTTGCTATCACCGCTGTCGGACGACGCCATATTACGCAAATGACATAACAATAACCTCCGGCAGTTGTAACATTTGGATTTGTTTGACGTTACGGTCGGCGACAAACGTGCGCCGGACTGTCGTGCTCTTTCGTGGACAGATTTTTAACGAAAAATCTACCGACGACACAGCCGCACCGGCGAAATTCTTCTCGACACGCGTTCGCGCAGTTTTTTTTTCCTGCCGTTTTATTTCAACCGTTCGCCACGGTTCCCTACATCTACGTTACAGTTAGGCACCGTTTTTCTAACTCGGCAAATCACCATGCCTCGGACTCCCTACTCTACCCACTCTCGCGCGCGCGATTATCCATCCGCGAACGACGGAGTATCGGATAGAGGGGAATCCGCGTAACGAAAATGCGAAGTTTCTCAAGCGTTCTGCTTCGATCTATCCGCGAAACTGCGATTACCGTAGGAGCGTTTTCTCAAATACGAATTTTTCAAATATTATCTCGATCGTTTTGCACTTTGGTACGTGGACGTTGTTCGGTCGATGAGTGAGAATCAAAGGGGCGTAATTCCAATGTTGGGACGTAAGGGGTTGCGCCCCTTCGATTCTTAGCCGTCGATATGTTCGCCGGGGGAGACCGATGACCTTGGGTTAACCTCTGGGTACGGAAATACGATATTCGGCGAAAAATTACTTACGAAGTAATAGAATTATTAATAGCCGGAGGCACCTCAGTTAATCGGATCAATTCATTTATTATTAATTATTAATTATTATTATCATTATTAAACACCGATTCAACGTCCATATATAAATATGTACATACATTCTCTCACGCGCATACAATTGGAAAAAATCATGACCTCTTTTGAATCGGTCATGCCCGTTTTTATCAAACATAAAAATATACATAATGTACAATTACATATGACCGAAGTTTGGTGAACCGTTGCCGAGTGCGATTTACGATAGGATCGCGTTGGGTGCTTTTTTTCTTTCATTTTTTGCATATACAGCGAGGTAAATTATTTTGTTCTTTTTTTTTCACCCATCAGCAGCTTCACGAGTACTCTACAGTGTGTAGATAGGAATAATCGTTTATAGTCGAACGATTATGTTTATTGACTGTTCTTCACGAAGAGTGTGCCGGCAAAAGTTTCGCACTGGTCCGCAATTGTAAGTTGATGGTGGAGGATTTTTCGTCCGAGAGACGCGAGATTGCGTCGACGAGCCGACGACTTTGTCCTGCGCGGAATGCGAATTGGAAACTCCGTTTCTCTCGAATGATCGGTGAATTCGTTGAGTGACTGTGGAACGGTCGTCGCGGCAGCTTAGCTCAGCTCGAAGCCGGCACCCGCTTGTATGGCGTACAAGAGCTTTTCTCGGAGCGTCGTCTCGTCGGGAAACTCTGGTAACTTTAGGAGGTTCATGCAGGTACTCGATGTCGGAAGGCGGTCGATGGTACCTGCATGCTGTATGCAGAACGGAGGATCCAATTCCTGAAAAAAATAAAATTTCGATCAGAACAATCTGTATGATGTTTCGCTAGGTTGAAGCAGTTTTTGGGTTTGCAGGTCAAAAGCCGTCTAATTTTTGTTCAAACAGTAAAAAGAAGAGAACGTATAATTACATCGAGTGGTATTGATTGATCGTAATCGTGTTGCTAATAGGCAAAAAAAAAAAACCCCTTTGGAATATAATGAATTGTACGAGAAGGTACATTTCTTTCAACTACATTTTTGAATTTTTATGTTTTAAAAAAATGGAAATCTTCCCACAATTTTTCATATTCGGATCTAAGGATTTTTTTATATGGACCCTTGTGAGCAATCATCCGCGTGCAATTTTTTGATCGATAAAAATAAACAAAACATGTTTTTTTCGCCAAAATCATCGAACCTCGTAACGATTGATCAAAGAACCTATTTTTTGTACTTGTAGATGCTAAGACCTTTTCTTTTTATTTTATAAAAAAAAAAATCGAGTTTTAACCGAACATGCGAAAAAGACTCCACGATCTCCGACGATTGAGAACGCATGGTTACCTTGAAGCCAAGTAGCGGCGGTCGACTGCAGCTGGTAACGAACTTGAGCAGTTGCCCCTTCTGTATATCGCCGAATTCATTGACGACTTTCCAGAAAGCGACGATGGTTGGATGATCCGGTGCGTATCCACCGGTGTAATTGGTGTGAAGCTTGAGATCGTTAACGTCGACGGGTATCTGAGCGCCGGATATCAAAATCTGCAGTTCTTTGTTATTGAACATCTGCAGCCAATCGAGAGGCACGACGTTGCCGATGCCCTGCTTGAAGGCGTAACACTGCGCCCTGATCTGTTTGTTCAATTTGTAATCCGCCATGAGGTGAATGTACTCGATGCGATTGTGATTGTTGACCGGTATGTTCGCCCCGCAGGGCTTCAGTTCGTCGATTCTCCGTTCGCCCAGTTCGTCCGAGAGAACCGTGAAGTCCAGTCCGAGATCGGTGACATCGGCCTTGTAGCTCTTGAGGTAGAGCAGATTTCTGTACATAACAGGATCGAGCGAGGCGAGATGATGAACGTCGACGTCCGACTGTCGACCGACGATCTTCGACAAAAAAAATTCGGCGAACGGCAACTCCACGAGTAAATTTTCGTAGACGGCCTTGCCGAGGATTCTCCCGATGAAGTAGTAGTGTTTAGGAAAATCGTCGACGAGCAGATGAACGGTGGGATTAGGATAGAGCATGTTGTCCTTGGTGAGTCTGAAGAACCCGCGATTGGGATCGAAGCTCGTCTTCAGCAACTCCGAGAGAAACTCCCTGAGCAATCCTCCGCCGTCGACTCCGGCCTCCTCCAATCCTGCGGCATTGACGAGCTGCACTCGCATCTTCAGTCTCAACTCCGGTTCGTTCTCCGGCGAGAGTTTGTCGAAGGCGTCCTCGTAGAGATAGCTCCGTCTGACGGCGATCTGTATGGACGGACCTTGCATGAAGTGGGTGAGCTCTCCCTGCTGCTCGAGCTTGTCTCGGTAGATGAGCGACTGGAGGACGAGAACGCGATCGTTGAAAGGCACGACGAAAGGAATCTCGCGCAGAAGCGTCAGAGTACGAACTTCCTTGGTCGAAAGTGGCGGTCCGCTCTCCTCCATCTCCTCCTGCGTGTAGGCTCGGAGGCCCTGAAAAATAGTGATGTAAATTTGGTAAATAACCAGTAAAAGCAGCCATAGCTATTTATAATGTTTTAGGGGAATCTATTTATTATATACGTCGAGTCTTCTTTTTCATCGAAACGCTATTTATTAATTTATTTGGCATCAATTTTAATAAACGTTTCGCTATTTTTTTGTTCGAGAAAATAGTATTTCCATCTTCTAGGTTCAAATTAATTAATTTTTCGCAACAAGTTAATTTTTTTCATCACTCGTTAATCTGAATTTCAATAGTTTACATTTTTAGTAACTATCACAATTAACCGGTTATAGTACAACGTACCCGAAAAGGCACGTAGCCGCGCAATCTTCGTCTGCGGAACGTGAAGTCCTGAGGCTTGTCCATCGGTATCGTTATGTTCGAGGCGATCCAGTGGCCGTCAGGGCAGAACTGGCGACGCAGGTCGCGCGTGTGCAGCTGGCGGAGGAGACCGACCGTGACCTTGAAGAGATGCGTCCACATCTGGGTGTCGTCGTGCGGGGGGATTTCGCTCGATGAGCCGAGGACGGCGCTCTTGTAGTCGTCCCGCACCGTCGGTCTCGTGTCGGGAAAGGCGCGTTCGACGAGACCGAGGCAGACGCCCTTGAGGTGGGCGGAGAGCGGTATCAGCGCCGATGTCGTGAACGGCATCGCGAGCTGATTCTCCTCCGGCGCCTGGAAGAAAGACTCCTCTCGAGTCTCGATGAAGAATTCGCTGTCGTGGAGCGTCGCGATCAGCAGGCTGAAGAGGGAGCAGAAGACCGCGAGAAGTGAGACGATCTTTCGGGAATCCTCTGGCGTCAACGGCGCACCGCGGGATATTATCTGCAGGAGCGGCGTCGCGCCGCCGCCGAAGAGGGACGTCTGGCATACGGAGAGCAGGGCGTTCCAGAGGTTTCGGAGAAAGGCCGGCTTGAAGGCGAGCATGTAGAGGAGCTTGTACTTATGAACGGCGAGCTTGTTCGTCATGAGGAGATTGTGGCAGAGCTGGCAGAGCGGCTGCAGGACGACCGGGTCCTCGCTACGGTCGACCGCGAGCAGGATACCCTGGACACGCTGCTCCTCGTTCACCAGCTCTATGCAGCGGCGCAGAACGTCCGCCTCGTCCTGGTCCACCATGTCCGTGTCGCTGTCCGAGTCGCTCCCGTCGTGCTCCTCTACACCTCCTCGCTCGTTCGGCAACGGACTCATGCGCGAACTCAGCGACGCTAGCACTTGCAGGTAATTCATCAGGACCTCCTCGGACTTGGATGGACCTGAAATTTTTTAAATTTTATTATCATTGTGTGGTTTTGTTGGTAACAGGAAAATTAGCCCCCGGAAAACTGGCCCCGTATTGGGCTAACTGGCCTGGATTGATATGGATTGTTGTACATACAATGTTATGCATTAACGATATGCAATAACTTACAGAACTGATCGGGTTCTAGTGAGAGAACGGCGTACAAGAGACTCGCTGTGGGTTGAATCTCCAGTCTGTAAATGCACGCGATGAGCTGGGCGTAGGGAAAACTCGGCGATCTCGCTAGCGCCGGTATTATAAACATTCTAATAGGCTCGGACATTCTCGGCGAGAGTATACTCAGGCTGAATTCTCTGAGCACGAGTACGGAAAAATCGTCGTTGTAATTGTCGAGCCGATTGACCAGGCTGAGAGGTCTCTCGATCATGTCGAAGAGACACTTGGCCATAGCCGTCGGAGGGTTCGATGTTGCTTCCAGCATCGACGGCACTTTGTCCTCCAATAATTTTTTCACCTGATCGAAGTAACCGTTCTTAACGAGATGCGAAAACACGTCCTTCAGATACTGCACTGCGTTTCCGTCGAGGGCGCGGTCCGTTTCCTCCTGCACCGTGAAAACCTCGAGAACTCGCAACGGTATTGCCAGATAGTGAGTCTTGTCCGACTTTATCGCGTCGACCGTGTACTGCATCGATACTCGCAGAATCCATCTGTGGAATCGGAGAAATTATTGATGAGTTATTCTTTTGCAATCGGTGAATACCGGAAGTATTCTATATAAATTTCGTTTCTATTCGGATTCTATATAGATTACGGATATAGCTTGAAAATACCGAAAACACTGTTTTTTTAATCCTAGGCAGCGACCTCTAAAAATGCTTCGAGTTCACAAGTATTTTGCAGAGTTTTTTCTTATTCGTTATACTTTCTAAGTGCGGGGTCGCTCCAAGGAAATCTCGAATATATCATTTTTCTTTAAATTTAGATTTTTCAATGTTTAACATTAAAATGCATCAATTTCGACAACCCTTCAAAACTTTCGATTTTCTTTTTCCCAAAAAGAGATAATGTTTCAGGCGTAAAAAAAGAAAAGAAAAAGTAATCAATTTTTGTTGTATCAATTTCTTGATCCGTCAGAAAAGATTGGCGCCTACCGCAATCTCCACAGCCAGACGGTCGACTGCCTCGTCTGAACTTTGATCTCCTGCTGATACTTCAAGGCATGCTGCAGCAGCCATATCAGTCTGTGACTGTCGTACTCGCGTTCGTAGAAAAATAGTAGAGTCCTGAAGAAGGGTTCCAGCTCCTGCAGGCCGAGTTTCTTTCCGTTCGCGGCCGATTGCGCCTTGTCGAACTCGCCTCTGTAATACTTCCTGGCCAGTTGTCTGGCGACGAAGCTGCGAGCGTGGGCTTGAATCTTCACGGCGGCGTCGAGTTTTCTTCTCTGCTGCTCTCGTTTCATCCGCTCCAATTGGGCGTGCTGTAGCAGAGCCGCTTTCTCGTCCCTTCTGCTGGCCCCGGCAAGATTTTGCTGAGGCTTTCGCCTGTAGTCTCCCTCGAAGCTGTACATCTTCGTATGACGATACATATATATTTAGTACTTATTTTTTATCTGACCCTTCGCAGACTCCTAACGGAGCAATTTGCATGCTCGCATCTTCAAAATACAGCTCTGGAGCCTGATGATGACTCAGCTCATTTTTTCATGGAAAAAGAAAAATAGCTCATACTCGTTTCGCAATCGACCGACGAAGTTTTCTGCAAGCAAAAAGAGCATGGATTAATGTCGGACGCAATTTTGTTGGAATCGTATTTTGGAAATATAA
This sequence comes from Ichneumoninae sp. A BG-2022a, assembly GCA_030522665.1. Classification (NCBI taxonomy): domain Eukaryota; kingdom Metazoa; phylum Arthropoda; class Insecta; order Hymenoptera; family Ichneumonidae; species Ichneumoninae sp. A BG-2022a. The sequence goes on from JAPYZC010000957.1 coordinate 18,714, forward strand.
AAAGCAAGTACTCATTGTTAGCGATCTAATTCTATTTATTGTTATCAGTTATAATTTTAAGCAAATATAACGGAATTTCATTCATATATATTCTGAAATGTGTAGAATAAATTGATGTATGGATTGACTTTAATGTGAACCAGGCTGAATTGTTATATGGAACGTTACTCTTTACATTATATAAATATAACATGCCGGGTACACAAAAAAATTGAAATATACAACTTTCTTTAGATCTGCGAAAAGAGCAACCCGTTGACGAATTATCAATGTCAATGTCCAAAAACATGTTAAAAGTTTTCACACACAAAATGAGTGTGTTTAAATATTTTTGTACCCAGTCAATTAACAACGAATTGAATGAAAGAAATTTATGCTCCAAAGCCAAAACGACCAAAGCCAAAACGAAAAGGTACCCAAAAAAATAGAAACGTACAACTTTCTTTGTATCTGCAAAGGAAGCAACCCGTAGACGAATTATCAACGTCAATGTCCAAAAGCATGTTAAAAGTTTCCATACACAAAAAGAATGTGCATAAATATTTTTGTACCTCGTCAATTAATAACGAATTGAATGAAAACGAATTATGCTCCGAAGCCAAAACGACTATACGTCAGACAACACGCTGGGTACCCAAAAAAATAGAAACGTACAACTTTCTTTGTATCTGCAAAGGAAGCAACCCATAGACGAATTATCAGTGTCAATGTCCAAAAGCATGTACTCACGAGGAATAGTGCATCATCATCGTCATTCGTAATTCGCGACCGTTGATGCTCGACGATTCGTCGCCGAGAGCGAGGAAGCAGAATTATGTATGCGTAAAAACGTATACAATCGAAACTTGTTGCCTCGAGTCTGCTTTTTTTTGTTTTATCGTACTTTCGTAGTTTTCGCGGATCGACAACTCGTGTCGATGAATTGGACGGTCGGATCGTCGATCAACGAGCGAAAACTCTCTCGTCGACGATGTTTTTTCCGATAGCGTTGACTGTGCGGCTCGAGACGGGACGTCGGAACGACATCCAGCGAAACTAAACACCTTGGAGTTATCTCGTCGCTACGGAATACAATTCTCTCTCCTCTCAGTCTCTCCGTGCACAAATCCGCGAAAGCCTCCCGACACGTTTTGTTCGAGCTCTCTGGTTCAACCGGAGGCAGCGATGACTCCCATTTGTTCTCCGGTCTCGTTGCGACAGCAACAACTGCGCTCCTTCTCGTAGTGCGATATTTTTTCTCCTCCAAATTTCATCGTCGGGACTCGCTCGTCAATGGGAGAATCTGTCGCAGCTGCACCTGCACACACCGGGCGCTGCACCTGCCCTGCTCGTACCTTCCTACTAGCAAATATGCTGAATTCAACATGGCGGATTGTTCGGTCATGTTTCTGCCTGACGTTGAGTTACCGGTCAGTTTAAGATCCGCAATAAAGAGCCTTATAACTTTGAGATCAAAGTTACAGATTTCTTCTATTCAATAAACTCCTCGCAGCGACGACAAAACTAACGAAACATTGCAAGAATAAAAACTTAAGTTTTAGGCGAGCGAAGACGAATCTCTCCGATCAATGAACTTAGGTTTTTTTGTCAGTGATTCGATTCCGTGGTCTTCATGCACAAAGCTGGTTCATCAGCTGTCAGGCAGTCAGCTGTCAAGCGTCTAGGCTTTCTTTGTATGCAATACAAGAGTCTAATAATAAACTGTGCGAAGTGCGATAGTCTTTGAGTCGAGAGGAGGATCGGAAAAAAAATATTTCGCCGCGAGGAGAATCGAGCCGTTTTCGATGGGCGTTTAGAGGCTCCAGCTCAGGATGGCACCTCCCCCCGTCGTGACGGGGCTTTCGCCAAAGGAGGGTCCTCCGGGAACACGTGTCACGGTGCGGGGCGAGTTTCTCGGCACGAAAGCGCAGGATCTCATAGGCGAGTTTGGAAAAAAAATTTACCTGTCGGTTTCGAATAATTACCATGGGTTTCGTAATTTTTCTGTAATTTTTTACCTACTCTTTTTTTTTCTGCAGGTTTGACTATATGCGGATGCGACTGCCTGCTGTCCGCAGAATGGAAATCGCAGAACAAAATAATCGCGAGATCCGGGCCGTGCAAGGGCAGGGGAGACATAATAGTGACGACTCGCAGCGGAGGACAAGGCACGTCGACCGTACAGTTTAGAGGGTACCACGAAACTATCGGACCGATGAAAGAGTCGGCGGTTTGGGTCGAGGAGGCTCCGGTGCAGAGCTTCGTGTGGGGACGGAGAGCACTCTCGCCCACCAACTATCAGCAGGAGGACCCTCTGGGTCTCAGCGTCGAGGGCAACGAGTAATTCCTTTTTTCTTTTTTGTCTTTAAGGTAGTACTGGCGGACTGACGGAAAGTTTGGTACAGTAACGGAGGTGAAAATTTTGCAGGAAAAAATTTCCTGAGGACGAGCTCTGCGAACTCTTCGGAGATTGCTGCGGCGAGCTGACCAGCGAAAAATTTCATCCTGGATGGTTCTTACTGCAACACCACCACGCCACTACGCTGGACGATCTCAGAGCCGGACTGGCGTATCTGAGGCGCAAGGTCAATTCGCAGAAGGAAGGACAATTATCCTTTCTCAAGGTAGACTTTTCCGTTTTTTTGTACAGAACATATATGTCTTTTTTAAGCAAACTTTTAAAGGATTTTTAAGTCCATTTTTGCAGCAAAAAAAATGTTTTATTTTTCCTTTATCAGTTAAAAAAGAAAATCCTACAAAGATCGTACGAAAAAAAGTAAAACTGACAACATTTAACGATGCTCTAATCGTGTGAAAAAATTGCCGGGCTCCAAAACAGGAAATTGTACCTACATTTTTAAAATATTTTCGATATTTACTGCCTTTCAAAAATGAAACACCTACAATTTTTTACAAAACATGGGAGTTTTTATATAATATTTTTTCCAGATAAAAATAAATAAAAACTTTATTTTTTTCCCGAATTCTTCGACACCGCAGACCGCTTCAGTGTAATTAAATTATTAACTTATGCTAAAACGAATTCGATGATTTAACAGGCAAACGTCGGAGCCGTGATGGAGCAGCTCGAGACAATCGTATTGCTGAAAGAGCAATTCGAAGCGGACGTGAGAAAGTACGGAAACAATCCCACGGACAAGCTCGAGTCAGCAATAAGGATATCCATGGCGGAGGCCAACAAGCTCTTCGACGACGTGCTGGCTCGTCGCGACCGAGCGGACGCGACGAGAAGCGCTCTCGCCCTGATGCAACGTTACCGTTTCCTCTTCTGCATGCCCGTCAACATCGAGAAGAACATAAAACGCGGCAATTACGATCTCGTCATAAACGATTACGCGCGAGTCAAGAATTTGTTCGGCAACACCGACGTGGAGGTTTTCAAGCGTGTTCTCGAAGAGATCGAGGAAAAGATTGGCCTTCTGAGAGACATACTGCGGAAGAAACTCGAGGAGACGCCGTTCGCTCTTGAGAGACAAAAGAAGATCATTAGAAATCTCGTTAATCTCGAGGCGAACGGCGATCCGGCTTGGGACGCGATAGGTAAAAAAAAATTACAATATAAAAATTTAATCGTAAAAGTGCAAATTGAATTTGCACTTTCAAAAAACTTCAAACTCATAAAATTGTCAAATTCGATAACGATTTTAAATTTAAACGATATTTTTTTTTTACAAAGACACAGTTTTCTTTGGGTGGAATCAAACACGATTAATCGATTGAATTTCAGTGTCGCACGGTGCCTACTTGGACAAGAGCATAACGAGCTGCCTTCAGGATTTCTTAGGCTCGGAGAACGGAGCGGGTGACGACATCAACAAAACTCCAAAATCAAACAGCCTTACGCCAATATCGGCCGATCGTTTGCGTCTCTATCGCAGCGACGCGAATTGCAACGTTCCGTCTCGTGTTCTGTGCATCGAGGCGATATGCGACGTCGTCGCCGAGCAGCTGCCCGATCTCTGGAGACTCGGCCAGAGTTACTTCACCGGTCAGTTGCACGTTGCCGTGGACGTTGAGAAGCAAGTTCCCTTCAAGAATCTCGTTCTGTCGTGTATTCAACGGGCCAGCGAAGCCATGAGAGAATCTTGTGGCAGCGGCATGACCTCCGCGTGGATGCTGCACAGTCTGCGATGCATCAGACAGATGTACGCCGCACTGATACATCTCGATCTGCCGAGCGAGGCTCTCGACATATTCGGCAAATTTCTCTTCGATCTTAGACTTCAGTGTCTCGTTGGACTGTTCCGACAAACGAGCGACAACATCAGCGGGCTTCAGCGAAAGGAAACATGGCAGTTGGAGTATCTGCCGAACGAGGACGGTGGCGTTACAAAATTAGTGAGAGAATCGATACTTAAGCTTTTTTTTTTACAACTTATTGATCGATGATCTTCATGGATTCGTCCGTCCATCTGTCCGTTTATTCCCCCGTCCGTCAAGGTAGCTATGTCGCTTTCCGCTCATCTCGCATAAGTTATCGAAAAAAAAAGTGAATATTGCAAGTACTTCTCGATGGTATAAAAATCTGAAAAAATGCATGCATATTAAAGGCACTGAAAATATTCATTCCGCATAATAATAATTCCAAAATGTTATTAACAAATTTATGAAAAAATTAATTGTTTAACAAATTACCCGGCAAAACAACTTTTTTTTAATTGAAAATGAT